>JALBCR010002393.1:0-112022 GCA_030710515.1 Abscondita cerata | reverse complement strand
CCATTATTGATTTCTTATATTTATTTATATAGTAATACCTTTATTTAAAAATAAACGTTTTCATTTAATTTTAAACTATAACTTGGTATCTTAATTATAATTATGTAATAAATTCTTGTCAAAAACTAAATATATACGTTGACAATAAGAATTGCCTTAGTTTTTATTTTCACTTTCTATATTAACTACATAAAAAAATGAAACGTCATATAATATACATTTGGTAAGGACTAAATATTATGAATAGAGAGTTTAATGATTTTTTTAATAACTTACAATAATTAGTAGGTTAGATTTATTTAAAAATAAGTAATAATCAGTCAACCCAAATAACCATGTTTAGTTTTTTGATTTAATTTAAAAGTTATTGCTTGTAGACGTTTTTTAAATCAAAATTATTTCCAATTTTATTTTGTAAACATTTCCTAAACAAAATTTTGATTCGATAATTAATCGAGCTATGGTGTTTAATTAGCGATACCTTCAAATATATTCTTTAAAGAAAAAAATTAAGTAAGCAACGTAAATTACCTATTTTCTAAAACGTGTTTAGTGTAATGATTCATTCTACAGTCCTTCTATAAGATAACCCCTGCTGAGACTACCTGCTGTTAGAATTGTAAATGATACCCTTAAGCCCGCTTCACAATGTGCAAACTTTTGTTTACAGAAATTGTGGTGTCCAAGTTTTAAATTTCATGAGTGTACATTTTTTAATTTATTTTCTAATTGATGGTTTATACAAAGTTTATTAGTTTTGACTATTTTATTCTATTGGGGCTATTAATATGAATGTTAGTTGTCGCTAAACCAAAGTATTCCGTAATTTCGTGGTTTACAACCCAATTAATTTGTAGTCGTAACTAGATTATAATATAATCCACACAATTTTAACAATTTTCCACCACAGGCTTTACAATTGACAATACTTGAAACATAGTTAATACATTAAACATGCTTAATAAACATTGTGATTAATTCTAAAAAACACTTTTTTTCTAATATTTTATTGTTTATTTGGTAAAACACGAACATTCTTGTTGCTTACTGTTAGTTAAAATAAACAATTCTCTGTACTAACTATTGTATATAATAATTTTGTATTTGTTTTTATTTTATTAAGTTTGTGTCACTTAGGAAATGTTAATATCAACTTTTAGTTACTTTTGCAAATATAAAATATGTTGATTGGCGATTACCTATGAAGATTAAACATAAAGCAATAATTTGGTTTTAATTTAAAAATAGTTTTGAACGATACATAATAAAATGGCTTAGTTTGATAAAGTAGTTAATTTAGAAATCAATTGAATTGATAGGTATCTATTGTTTAATTTATTATTTACATGAGTTATCCCCAATTTAGCAAAGCTCGATTAAATTTAATCTTAGTGGAATTAAATGGTATTAAAAGATTAACCATAGCAACGATTGTTCTTAAACTACGATTTAACCAAGCCATAAGAGAAGTGAGTTGTATTATTTGGTTTCCATATTAACTAATTTTGTCGATCAATTTATCCGTGAAATTGTTAGACTATTTAGTACATCAAAAATTTATAGATGCTAATGTAAGTGGTAGTTTCAATCAAAATGGACAAATGAAAAAGTCACTTTCGTTAAGTAATATCAATAGATATAATAAAGAAGGGGGATAAAATGACAGAAAAAATCTAAGCCGAAACAAAAAAGGAGAAGTCAAGAAAGAATGAATGTGTAAGTTAATAGAAATGCAAATGGATATGAGAAAAGACACAAACAAAAAATTAATAAAACTTATTACAAAATAAAAAATATTTACTCAAAGAAAGAAAGAATAAATACAATTCGACATAGAAAATGGCAACGATGTTGAAAGAAAACGCAAACATAGAATGAAAAACAAATAAAAATAATAATGATACAGTAAAACCTCTAAATAGCGGTCACTAAAATTTGCTGCAAAACTGACCGGTATATGGAGGTGGCTGATATTGGGAGGCAAAAATTATTTTTATGCGTTGTTTATTAAAATATTTTAGGTATGGAACATAATACGGTTCGCTATAAGGTACTATATGTCTGCATTAAAAAATTACTATAAATGTGCTGCAATATTAAACAATTACACAATAGAATAGTGGAAGAATTATACATATTGAATACATAATACGTACATTTACATAATATGTACTTGTTTCGTAATTGCTCGTTATACCTATTACAATAATTAATTACATACGTATAAATACCATTAAATTACATTTTTGTGAAATATTTTTGTATTGAGGTTTGTTTTACATTTTTAAGTTTAGTTTGTAAAACAGAAGATTCACATTCTGATAAAATTTGAAGTACTTCTACCGCTAGCTCACTCTTATCATTAGATAATAGAAAACTTTGAACATCTCTTAGTTTTTTACACACTGCACCCACATCTTTAATGTTTGACGTAAAAACTTTGGATTATTTTGCACCACTTTCATTGTTTAAATCGCAGCCTTCACTATAGTCTCATTCACTGATTATATCTGGAATACTTAAATTGGGGCTTTTGGTCAAAATATCACAATCAATAGATGCATAATTTTCAAGGCTTACACGTTGATTACAAGAAAAACTGAGCTAGTAGAATTTCGTCTTCTTCATAAAAATCTTTTAGCAGGATCTTTTCCGCAAAACATTTAGCAATCGTAATAGGCGAAACGTTTCTCCAGGCTACTAATATCCAAACTAAAACGCTGGTTCAATTGATATTTTTTTGCGCATCTTCAATAGGACATTCGGTATTTGTAAATGTGAGCAGCCTTTTGATTAAAAATTTCCTGTAGGTCATCTTACAGTTTTAGATAATTCCTAGATCCAGTGGCTGGCAATGGGATATGGCGTTTGAGGGTAGAAAACAATGTACACATTTTCTAGAGTCACTTTGGGATAAGACGTGGCATTATCCAGAAATAATAAAAATTTTCAATTTTCTTTTTTCATTTTTTTAGCCAGGAGGTCATAATCTCTATCGTCATCCAAACATTTTTGTTAGATACCCATTCTAAGGGCAATTTGTTGATATAATAGCTTTTAAAACATCTTGGGTGTTTACTTTTTCTAATGATTAACAGATTTTCTTATCACCTTTCATATTTGTACATAATAAAATATCAATCTTTGTTTTGCAGCTTTTTTAACACTACATTTATCGTTTTTTAAAGAGAGCGTTTTGTTTGGCATTGCAAAGTAAAAAAATCGGATCTCGTCAGCATTGTACACATTTTTGGGTGAATACTCCTTCAATATTACTGACAGCTTTGTTTTCCAAACTTCAACAATGTCCAGGTTAATATTAGCTGACTCCCTGCAAATTGTTTTAAAGGTTATGTTATGTATTTGACAAAATTTTTCAAGCTACCCTTTTGAAGCTTTAAAATCCGTCATTTTCAAGTTTTCCGCAACTTACAATGTTTTTTCTTTTATTGAAAGTCTACATATAGGAATATATTCAACGAACTTCGTTCGTTTATGAAATCGATTTGTCGTCCGTGTGTGCGTCCGTCCGAGGCCTTTCTAATGGTCGGACATCATTGTGTGATACATCAATCGATTCAGCTTGGTGTCCAAAGCTTAAGTTTTGATGTGCATTAAAATCGGGCAACGGGGACGCCGAGCCCCCGCGATATTCCGTCGAAAAAATTAAAATTTCAAATACGTCCAAAATCAATGTGTGGCATATATTTAGACTCCTCTGGCATAGCTGAGTTGAAATATCCTATCCCCCATAAAATCGGGTTACAGATACCCGATGCCCTCGGGAAATTAAGTTTATTTCAAAAATCCAAATATGTCCAAAATCTATGTGTGGCACATATTTGGATAATAGAAAGTTAGCAATGACAGTCTATTGGCGCTAATTATAACTTTGCCATTCTTTCCATATTTGGATAATACGAAGTTCGTTGCGACAATGCCTTGCATTTTCAACTTGTTATTTCTAACTTTACAAAACCAATTGTAAACTACTCGCTCAATTTCTAAATCTTCAGTTCTAGGAAATTTTCTATCACTGGTATTGAACTTTTTACTTTCCACAATTATATCAATTTTCTCTTTAAGAGACAAACGTTTTCTTTTTAGTGACATTGTAATTTTTCTGTAGGTCTATATGTAACAGCACTGTTGAACATACTAACTCAAACTATGTACGCAAAATACGATTTTTGGAGTGAGCTTAATGATCCTTTTAATTGCACTTTCTCTGTAATGACTGTGTATTGTAAATCGAACAAATTCTTTAAATCTGTTCTTAAACACTGGTAATTACTTAAACCTCACACAATGAAACAATTATATATTATGCTTGAACGCTAAGCTGCTGTCTACTAATGACCTGACTTTATAATGGTCGGCAATGGGAGGTATTATACATACAATTGCTGGAAGACAAACTTGCAAAGCCACTTACAAGCCTGAATGCCATTTTATAAAACATTTCCATGTTTAATCTACAAATTCAAAACAAAATAGTAGAAATCTGTAGTTAAAATACTATAACCTTACACCTTCTATAAATTTACCTAGAAAAAACTGAGTCTTAAGTGTCAATCCATACCGAAATCCTAATGTATCTTTTATATATTCTATTCAACTATAGAGAAAATAAGGGGAAATCACATGATTACTACATCTGAACTTCGCCCTGCGATTGTATGTTTCTATGCAATAAAGGGTTATTATTATTATTATTATTTAATTCAAAACATTCCGGAGAAAAAGAAGTTTCCCGATCGAATTTCCGGGGAAACGGTATTTAATGAAACTATTCCTAGAAAGATAAATGAAGGCAAGAAGGTACAAAGTGCATTCGAACCAGGAAAACTATCAAACCTAATTTTAAAAACAAAGAAACTTAATATTGATATATTAGGCGTTGCAAAAACGTGTGGCCATTGCTAATAAAGTTTGTGCCGTTCCAGTAAGTTCCTTTCACTATTCGGAAAATCCATACAACGACCACCAAAAAGAAAAGTAAGAATATTTGTTAGAAAAAAACTGTCAGCAAGTGCAATAAATGTTTTCCTATATTCTGACAAAATTGTGCTTACGAAACTCAGTGTCAAGATCGTAAATATCAATATAATTTAAATCTACGCTTCAACAACAAGTTTAACAGAACAAAACATACAGACGATTAACGATGGCTTAAAACCATCTAGACCTCAAAAAAAAAAAGAAATTCAATCCCAAGATAAGAGACAAAAGATGTGAGGACCGTGTACAACCCTTTGGGCTTGAAAAGTCAAAGTGAATTGTTTGAACTAGTCGACAATTAAATTGAAATCTGCAAAGGAGTTTGGAAAGGATGTGTCCACCGACTTATGCCGGCTAACCGGTGCTCTGAGTGTAATTTCCAGGAAGCACTTGAAAGTAATAAAGGGGGCATCAAAGTAAATAAGATATGGATTAACAATACTAGTTTGGTTAAAGATAGTCCTAATTGGCGATAATATAAACACCTCGTTAACAGAGTAGGAGAAAGTGGCAAAAGAATGGGCCTAGGAATATGGCTTAGTGAGAATTGGAGATCGGATTTAGAAATAAAATGCCGCATAGAAAATGCTCGTAGTGCATTCATAAAATCTAAGAACGGCTTCATAAGTTCACACTTTGACCTAAACTTCAGAGTAAAGTTTATGAAAATCAGTCAGTGTCATTATACGGTATGGAGAGATCGTCGATGAAAACAGCTACAAACTGTAAGACTTTAAAATGTGAATGTATTGCTGAATCCTAAAAATTAAATAAACAGCACGAATAACAAATAAAAACATTCTGCGGAGGATGAATAAAGACCGAGAATTGTTAAAGACAATTAAGAAGAAAAATCAGCTACTTAAATATAAACACTAAATATTACAGTTAATCCAAAGAAAGATTGAAGGATAGAGCAGGATAGGAAAAATTAGTATGTCATATGACAGCAGTAGAAGACTTTTAATACTCACATCAAGAGACTGGGATAAAATAAAAAATGAGGTAGCAAACATTTATAAGTATGCAGTATAAGAAGAAGAATTAGACAATCAGCCTTACTATTGGGAGCATTGATAATTTAACAACGCCAGATACTAATCAATTATTGAAAAATTAAGATCGTTAAAAATAATATTGTATTAGAAAATTATTTCTAACGCTGTTAATTTTTTAATAATTGGTTAGTTTCTGGCGTTGTTAAATTATCAATGTTCACAATATATTCCAATTAAAATTTTAGTTTTTTGTAATAAAGGACTCTCACATTTTATTGATTCCAGAGCAAATCAAATAATCCAAAAATCCCTGAGGCTCAAATCAGGAATCTAATCTTCAGGAACATCGAAACGGCACTTTACAAAAAATTAGAATTGACATAGGCGATGCTAGTACAGCCCTCTTTGAATCAGTATAAATATAACCTGCAAAGCCAAACTCATCAATCTACATTCAACATTCGAGATGAAAACACGTGTGAAAAAGCTGACCATTCGCGTTAGGAAGAAATTCTAACATTTAGACCTGAATCTAGGAACAGTAGTTTGAAAACAAGCCGCAAAAACCTAAACCAATTTGTCAAACAACAATTTTCTTGACTTATGTGAAGTGGTCACAAACCTGAGATTACAAGGAGATAATGCAAGTGTTCTTTTTTTAATAATCACATTAAACTTAGCATAGGTACACTCATGAAATTTAAAACTTGGACACCACAATTTCTGTAAACAAAAGTTTGCACATTGTGAAGCGGGCTTAAGGGTATCATTTACAATTCTAACAGCAGGTAGTCTCAGCAGGGGTTATCTTATAGAAGGACTGTAGAATGAATCATTACACTAAGCACGTTTTAGAAAATAGGTAATTTACGTTGCTTACTTAATTTTTTCTTTAAAGAATATATTTGAAGGTATCGCTAATTAAACACCATAGCTCGATTAATTATCGAATCAAAATTTTGTTTAGGAAATGTTTACAAAATAAAATTAGAAATAATTTTGATTTAAAAAACGTCTACAAGCAATAACTTTTAAATTAAATCAAAAACTAAACATGGTTATTTGGGTTGACTGATTATTACTTATTTTTAAATAAATCTAACCTACTAATTATTGTAAGTTATTAAAAAAATCATTAAACTCTCTATTCATAATATTTAGTCCTTACAAAATGTATATTTTATGACGTTTCATTTTTTCTGTAGTTAATATAAAAGTGAAAATAAAAACTAAGGCAATTCTTATTGTCAACGTATATATTTAGTTTTTTGACAAGAATTTATTACATAATTATAATTAAGATACCAAGTTATAGTTTAAAATTAAATGAAAACTTTTTTTTTAAATAAAGGTATTACTATATAAATAAATATAAGAAATCAATAATGGGTGTGACCTCCATTATTATTGATACATTCTTGGAGGCGTCTGCTCATTGACGCTATCAAGGTATCAATATAATTAATATTAATCGTTTCCCATGCGGTATCAATGGCTGCAATTAGTGCATTACGGTTTACTGGTATAAAATTTGGCCCTTGTTGTCTTCGGATAACAGCAAGTATTCGAGCCCAAACATTTTCGATAATGTTAAAATCTGGGCTTTTGCTGGCCAGGGTAACAGCTCCAAGTTATTTCTCGTATCCAATTGCGCACAACCCGCGAAGTATGAATAGGGCGTTGTCCTTTAACAACAAAATACATTATGAAAATGTTAATTCAACAGATCCCGAACTATTTTTTGGAGAAAGTATAGTGAAATAAGAATACTTACTTGTTGGAAAATATAATCTTCGTCTGGATAAAACACTTCGACTGAAGGTTTCATAATAGTTTCCAAAATATCTAAATACGCAGCAGAATCAAGACGTCCATCGATAGCCCAACAAACTCCTGGACCCCGCGCGCTAACCCAACCCCACACATTCACAGAAAAATAACCACTTCGTTTTTAGGACATATGTGATTATTTTCGTAACGAGTTCCTTCCATTCTAAAACTTTTAGTGGTCCATCGTTGCGGCTATTGAACGTTTTTTCGTCGCTAAAAATCACTCGATTCCAAAATTCCAAAGGTTCGTTCACATATCGCCTTGCAAATTCCAGACGACGTCTCATATTTTCGTCACTGAGAACTTCTTTCGCAGCAGCATTATACTTCTTTATTCCCATCTCCTTTAATCTTTTTGTGCAGTTATACGGCATCCGGGAAAATGTGTATCTGCTATAGCCCTGGAGTATGTAGCAAATGGTTGTTTGTTACGTAATGAAACAACTTGAGATCTTGAGCACGTGTAGATACTTTAGGTCTACCACTTCCGATGGCTCTTTCCAAAGTGTGTTCAAGATTCCATTTTACTCGGTAATGCCCTACGGTGCTTTTTGGTATATCTAACATACGTGAAATTTCACGCACGCTACGGCCCGCCGCTAATTCCGAAACAATCCGCGCTTTCAAATCAGCACCGAGATGAGGTGGCATTTTCACAACACTTGAAATTTTAAACTAAAATGGAATTTACATTTCTTACTTTATTTATTGGTTCACACTACCCTTTCTCAAACAGTAGGTAATTGTTTATTTATTACATACTTCTAATGACCAATGTAACAACCCTTAGAGCAATATGACTCAAAGGAAGTAAATTAAACAAGCAAGGATATTCTATTGTTATTGAAACTTATTCATAAAGTAAAAGCCATTTCCTTATAATGCTAATGGACAGGATTTTCTTTTAAGTATTAAGATTACAATAGAGGACTTATAAACTTTCGAAAATATCTAATTATAAATATTTACACTGCAATTGCGCTTTTTCCTTAATAATTTCTTAGCAATAACATACACGTTCTTGGTTTTAAGTTGTCATAAATTTGATATGATATAAATTTGTGTTTCTAATATTACATCACAAACTAATCTTTATTCGCCAAAAATTGTTGCTTAAGTTGTAAAGCTTCGTACACACCTGAACAACAAACCGAGCAACAAACATAACAACGAACCGAAAGTCAAACAGAACGACAAACGATCTTTTATGATTTCCACAATCCGAACAACAAACGGAACGTTTGTGCTGTTCCCATAATTATTTTCAGTAGTTTTCAGTTCATATATATTTATTATTGAGAAGAGAAAATTGCGGAAAACAAGAAGATAGTGCCAACCAAATTTTTACGCACAAAGAAGAGTAAAAATTATAATTTACTTCGCTTTTTTTTTATTTTGGAAATTTCCCGCCCAAATGATGCTAATAGGGACATCATTTTTTCTTGCATTCTTAAACACTGATTAATTTAAAACATTTTTCTTCTGTCAACTCCATAATATTACCTAAAACACAACAAACCCACAAAAGGGAGGACAAAAATAAATAATTTAATTCTCCCGCATAAGTTTGTTCGCCGTTTTGTTTAGATTCGTCCAAACCTGCAAACGCATTCGCGCGCATTTTCTTTGATGTCGGAGAAAAACCGACAAGTTGCGGGAACGCCGCAAACCGTTCGTGGAACAATCAGGACTTGCGAATCTGTTCTAAAATTCGTACGTAGCACCGTCCAAATTAATGTTCCGATTGCCGTTCGGTTCGTTGTTCTGTTTGTTCCTCGGTTTGTTGTTCAGGTGTGTACGAAGCTTTACAATAAGCATATTAATATGAACTATATCTTATGAAAGGAGAGTTATGTAACTATAATTAACGACTTAACGTTACGTTAGTAGATTCCATTTACTATTTACACATATTTTCTTGGAACATTCGATAATTAACTATCGGGATATGATGACCCTATACTTCGCAGGTTGTGCGCAACTGGATACAAGCAAATAACTTGGAGCTGTTACCCTGGCCAGCAAAAACCCAGATTTTAACATTATCGAAAATGTTTGGGCTCGAATACTTGCTGTTATCCGAAGACAACAAGGGCCAAATTTTATACCAGTAAACCGTAATGCACTAATTGCAGCCATTGATACCGCATGGGAAACGATTAATATTAATTATATTGATACCTTGATAGCGTCAATGAGCAGACGCCTCCAAGAATGTATCAATAATAATGGAGGTCACACCCATTATTGATTTCTTATATTTATTTATATAGTAATACCTTTATTTAAAAAAAAGTTTTCATTTAATTTTAAACTATAACTTGGTATCTTAATTATAATTATGTAATAAATTCTTGTCAAAAACTAAATATATACGTTGACAATAAGAATTGCCTTAGTTTTTATTTTCACTTTTTATATTAACTACAGAAAAAATGAAACGTCATAAAATATACATTTTGTAAGGACTAAATATTATGAATAGAGAGTTTAATGATTTTTTTAATAACTTACAATAATTAGTAGGTTAGATTTATTTAAAAATAAGTAATAATCAGTCAACCCAAATAACCATGTTTAGTTTTTGATTTAATTTAAAAGTTATTGCTTGTAGACGTTTTTTAAATCAAAATTATTTCTAATTTTATTTTGTAAACATTTCCTAAACAAAATTTTGATTCGATAATTAATCGAGCTATGGTGTTTAATTAGCGATACCTTCAAATATATTCTTTAAAGAAAAAATTAAGTAAGCAACGTAAATTACCTATTTTCTAAAACGTGCTTAGTGTAATGATTCATTCTACAGTCCTTCTATAAGATAACCCCTGCTGAGACTACCTGCTGTTAGAATTGTAAATGATACCCTTAAGCCCGCTTCACAATGTGCAAACTTTTGTTTACAGAAATTGTGGTGTCCAAGTTTTAAATTTCATAAGTGTACATTCCTATTGCCACAATTTTTAATGCATAAGCGTATATAGTTTAATGGACATTTCTAGGTGTACATTTATATGATGCGACGCAACCTAACGCGCTTCAACAATTTTAATATAAAATCATTGAATTAAATCCTTAGGCAAGTAAAGCTTTATTACTCTAACAACAGTAAAACTCACGACACGCACTAATGCGTAAACACAACCGGTACTTAACACACTTAAATTGACTTTTAAAACCCATAAAAAAGTTTATTGGTAATTTTTGATTAGGAAACGAGCAATTACGAAAAACCTTCAAATCCACATTCACCTGAAAAGAAAATCAGTTTCATATAGAAAGCTTTGTAAATGAAAACTCGTAGATCTTGTGTCGATACAATGACGGAGATATTCCTTTTGTAAAGGAATTCCATGCAAGATTTTAGAGCTAATAACTACAGCAATTCCGTATCTGTAAAATAACAAAAACAAACATAAACAAAGAAATTCTTTAGGTTTTCGTACAGGAAAAGGGTAAAAAGCTGTTCCGTGATTAAATTTCTAATGTCCGACTAATCTAAGAATCAAATGGAAGCAGAATATTAATTCGGTTACCTTATTAGGTTTGTTTCAATGAAAAATGTTGTTATTAGCCTTTGTAAGAAGTAGTTACATATTCGGCTCGTTTACAAAAGCTGGAACAAAATGGAACACACTTTGAACCCACAACAAGTACACAAACCAACCGTCGTCTCATCGCAGTTTCCGGACTTTCTGTTTCCCTTTAATTTTAAGCAAATATTTCGCAAAACGTCGATTTAGACCGTTTTAGTAATTTAGCGAGATTACTATTATACTACACAGTCAGAATTGACAATCTCTGTTTGTACCAGTTTGAATAATTAGTTTCTAATTGAGTAAATAAGGACCTCCTATAACCGACATATTCAGTGTATTATTAAATAGCTTGCACTTGTAACTCACAAATACATTATTAACAACTATTCTACCATGTCTCTTAATTGCTTGTTTGATTACTTACTACTATGGCAATTCCAACAGACATAGTTTATGTAACTTTCAAACTAAGGAAATTGATAACAATAGTTTAGTTGCGAACACTTGCCGAGGAAGAGGTTTGGGTTTTTGTTATAATTGCGCAATTTCAAAGAGCGTTTGTTTTAAAAATTGATTTTACCCTTTTGCTGTTACCCCAGCAATTACCCTGCAATGGCTTCTTTAATTAAATATTTTGCTAACTACTAAGTGTCTGAGTGTAACGTAAACTTTAAATAAAAACTTTTCCTTTGCAGCTTTTTGATAATAATTTTATTTTGGCGTATACGTTTGCACCACCTTCTGTGTGATGCAAATACAAGCACGCCGTCGAATGCTTGAAAAGTGTTCCAATTTACACCAAGATAAGAGAGTTTTCAAAGAAACGTGAAGTTATTACGATGCTTAAACCAACTTAACAAGTAAAAAGTCAAATATTATGAAAATTCAACAGATGAGACCTTTTAAAATATTGTTAGCGATTGATTAATTAAATTTTGTAATGAAAATCAGATAATGGTTGCGTCAAACCTACCTATAAATCGATTACGGTGTTTGGAGTCAACGCAGAAAGCTAGCAAGCTTTTAGTTAATATTATGTGATATGGAAGAGAAATTGATTAACTATTGTATCAACTAATTTCGTATAAAATGTATTTTATGGAGTTAAAGTTAGAATTTTATTTTAATTTAAATTGGGAGGAGAAGAATGTCAACTTGTCTGCAAAATAAAATTAAATAGAAAACAATAAAAATTATTATTGAAATTAGATGGAAAAGTTAGTTATAAAGTATACTATTCCAGTGAATACAAGAGTAGTCGTCATATCAATTGATAAAAATAAAATGCATCCAAATTAATGAAAAAAAGCATAAACGTGGGTAACTTTAATGAGTGTTTAAATATAAACAAAAAACATGTATGAATGTAAATTACTTCGCCTCCGGCTGGCGCGTTCAGCCTTAATTTAACCCTTTTCGGCAATGCCATCGGGATATTTACGAAATCACAATTTTCAGTTTTTGAAGTTCCGTAGATATAAATTTAATACGTTTAAAGAAGTAAATTTTGTAGCTATTTTCAAATTTGCAGGCGCTTGTATAGATCTTTATGTAAGTTTTCTTATCTTACATTATTCTACGGACCTGTTATAAAAAAATCGATCGTTTTTACTAATTCTAATCAATTTATTTTTTGATTTTTTGATATGTCGTAAATTGCTCAGATGTAAGCCCTTAAAGTTAGGTGTGGAATTTTTTCGATTTTTGGGGTGTAACTCCAGTCCACAACTTGCCACGCTTTCAGAAAATATTTACCGCGTTCTTCTTTTCGATATCTATCGGACGTCAACAAATTTTTTTGAAAATCGCGGACCGTTTAGTCGAATAATTAGTTCGAAACTTTTTAATAATCTTCCGTAATTCTCTAAGGCGTTTTATTTAAATTCGTTTTTTTTTAATTCTTGCATAAAACGTTGATATCTACAAAATGCAGCGATTAATGCAGAAAACTGAAACCCATTCTCGTTGGAAAACCAACGTTTGGGGACTCCAGTTCGTTATCGCCAGGTGTTCTCCCGCAGGTCTAATAATTTATCGAACATTTTCAATGAGTGGAAGGAGATGCGATAGTGCGTGTTAGATGGAGGCCGCCTGTATATAACTACAATATGAGTTACCAGTAGCACAAATAAAAGTTTAAAGCCCGATACACAACGTTATCGGGTATATTCTTCCACAGAGTCGATTCCGTTCACAGCCACACGGATGTATTGCCTAGTCAAAAATAAAATTTAGTTTATATCAGATAATTAGCTACTATTTAAATGGCGTTTCCTCTTAAAAAATAAACAACGAAGCTCAATTTTAAAAATTGTGCACTCAACAATTAAAGGCTAATTAGATGTTATTCTATTGTTGAATTAAAACCTCGATGTTTTTTTCGAAATCAAGCTGCAAATGCTAAACCTAAAAACTAATACAGAAACATTATTGCAATCGAATTAAGAACTAATTAGATGCCAATTAAGTAGCATGTTCTAATATAAAACATACAATGTTTTTTAGAAACACACGTGGGGGTTCTAGCATGTGATATAGTTATACCAAAAAAAACAAAAAGAAAGTGTTATTTCAAAAATTGTTTATGCAAGAATTAAGGGTTAATTAAATGTTTTTTTAAGTAAATAGTGTGGCGAGATCAAGCTATAACCGTCACGCATAAAAACTTAGAAGGAAAAATTATTTTGGAAACCCAATTGCGTTAGAATTAAAGACTTTAGATGATAATTAAGTAGTTTATAGTCCAATAAAATGTTAGAAATACCACACATTTAACCAAAAATGATCAACATCAAAGACATTTAATCAGTTTCTAACTAACCCTAAATTCTTGCGCGAACAATTTTCCAAATTAATGGTTTGTTGTTAGTTTCTAAGCGTAGCAATTACAACTTGGACTTAAACTGGAACCGCTACATTATCAAAAAAAAAAACATCGACGCTTAATTTGGTAATAAAACAAAGCATCTAATTAAACCTTCATTTATACTTACACATTTTTTCAAGATTGCGTATTTTTCTTTATTTTTGAGTGTGGGATCTTAAGCTGTAACCGCCTTATGTTTAACTAAGTAAATATTAAGCATTTAATTTGAATTAGTTTAAACAAAATCAGTCTTCCAAAATAATAGCTTCTTCTTTGTTTGAAGGTTTGGCGGGCGGTTGCAGCATGATTTAAAGCAGAAACCACCATAGGTTTCACCAAGAAAATATGGAGCGTTTATTTCGACAATAAGGCGATTAATTAACATATAATTATTTCTTAATTTATGCGTACTTGATTGTTCACAATTCTGCTTTTCTTTTTGGTTTTGGTGTGGCAGTTTGATTATAAGCTACAACCACCACATGTTTTTCAAATAAACATTGTGCATTTTATTTGACAATAAGCTACTTAAGAAGCAGTTGCAGTTAATCTTAAGGTGCAACGGTAATACATTTATCAAGAAAATATTGAGCATTTAATTCGACAATTAAGCATTTAATTATCATCTAATTATGAGCATACACAATTGTTTAAAATTACGCTTTCTTTTTAGTTTTTGGATAAGGTGGTTGCAGTTTTATTATAAGTTAGAACCATTGGCAGTTTTTCAAAAACCATTTTGTTTGACAAGAGAGTACTTAATTTGCATCTAATTAACGCTTAGTTCAAACTATCGATTTTCCAAAATAATGTTTCCTTCTTAGTTTTAACGCGCTGCGGTTGTAGTCAAGACCGATGTAGGTTTAAGTCAAAGAACAATATGCTGTTTGATATTGTTAAACAGAAAGCTATAAAAGAGGCGTTAGTTACCCTTTACTCAAAGTTATGTCTCGACAAAGACAAATTTTGAAATTACTTTTGAGTGTCAAAGCGATCTTTTGATGAGTTAATCGGGAGGTTTAAAAGCTCTTAAAACTTCAATCAGTTAAAACGCCCCGTCGCCATTATATTCCATTGGGCAGTGCCTTCCGCGCGTTCAATCAAGGTTGCTGTGAATGTTCTGTAGAATCAGCTGGCGCGGAGCATTCACGACGCCGACGGGCTACGCTTTCTTGCTCAAAACGTCCTTTAACTCTTTCAATGGTTCTACAAACAGTTCACCACTAAATCTACATAATCACGTCATTAGAATTGTTGACAGTATTCTTATAGTCGACCAACGAAATGCAGGCCTCTTACCTCCTTTCATCTTCATAAAAAACCTTCAAAATTAATTTTCTTCATTGTTTTGGGCTGATGGAGAACAAGTAACAAAGTCGTTTCTTCGACTTCATCACCCAACATTTGCTACACATTCCAAAAATTAACAGTGCTGTAACCTACACTCAAACGGCTAGGGCAGTATCTTAAAACAAGCCAACAAGCTCACACACGCATTTGTCACAAAACTGCACGGTCTTAAATCTCCGACCGCATGACGCACCTTACAATGCTTTATCATGCCCAGTTTCGATGATTTAACAACAGTCAACTCACAGCAAATGTGCTTTGCACCAGTATTCCTTTGAATAACGACATACAGCGACTCCACAACAAAACAGCATCTGCAACAGATAATCATTCACAACTTATCACTGATCTAGCCACAGCAGATTGCTGAACGCCATCGAGAAGACCAATTTAAGACAATTTTCCATACCATTTTTAACGGCAAACCACACAATCATCTACCTACACCTATTGCAACCCTACAAACAATCACACCGTGTTAAATTCTTCATCACTAGCCTGAGAGTATTTGTGGCGACATATATTACAACACATAATTTAAAAAACGTTTCAAAAACAAAGTGACTGACACTGTACATTGTCGTTTAAGATTTTCATATTTAGTCGCTTTTCATAACTCGAGCCGATGAATTTGTTCTAAATTTGCATGTATTTGATACCAAAACAACGAGTAAACATAGCAAATAACTTAACGCCTACATAGTAGGCACTATAGTGCGCATACACAAGCTTCTCGTAAGTGTCAGTGTTTATCGTAAGGTAATCGTTATCATACGTGTTTTTTTTTTTTTTTTTAATTAAACTCTTTTTTAAATGAGAGATATTCTATTGTTGTTTATAAGGGCTAGTTTAGTAAACTAGCCAATCCCGGTGTGCTTGTTCGATTCCACAGAAAGCAAAAAATTTTTGTAGCAATTAAACCGTGTTTCAGATGATATGTTAAGTCGTTAATTTTGATAATCATACTCTAACGGTTGTAGTTTACAAATACATAAAAGAATAGAGGTCAGCGGTAAACCTAGATAAAAGAACAATACTTTGAGTCGACAACGCATAATTGAGATCCCAAATTTATAAGAGTTATCGCAACAGTGTCCGGCTTTGTCAGTAGATGTGATAGGGGGGGTCTTTAAGTAAATTGAAAAAATAGAAACTGTTGGGTAACGTGGCGCCACCTGCTGAGTAATAGAGAAAAATAAAACCGACCAACAGGAGTACAACAGATTTTACTAAAAGATCTAACACGTTAAGACAAACACAATATCAGAGAGACACACAGGCAATTTAAATATAACAAATAACAACTTAAAAATACTAGAAGAATAGGTGAGAAGTAAACGAGACTGTCGCATAAAGTTTTACGGGCGTTAACAACAACGATTTAATTAAAGTTCGTAATTAAATATATCAAATTTAGATAAACTTTGTAGTTACATCCCAAACTTAGAGATAGCATACCAAATTAAAATTGGTTCCAACGAAAGCTTGACGTACACACGTCACTTACACAACGGTGCTTTAATATTAATTTAAACTCGGAAAAACCACAATAAACAGGTCTCGTACACTCAAAAGATCTTTTGTTTTTAACGTCGCCCCCGTTATCTACAGCGTCTACGCTCTGATGGAGCCAATGAAAACAAACCGAGCGTTGGTAGTAGCGTTCACCGCACATAAAAATGTTCTTAAGTACTGGAGTTTTAAAACCGTTTAATGTCCCGTATACGTGAGCTTTTTACGCATTGATATTGTGTAGGATACTTAAACATTAAAACTTAGCTGTGTTTTAGAAGTATGCAGTTCCGAGAATGAACGTTCTTACTAGCGGCAGTATTGGAGAGCGTCAGAAAGTAGTTAATTCCAGAATTTCCTTTAGGGGAGGTTTAGATTGAGGAGCAGATAACAAATAGGGTCCCTCAAAGTAATAGATATGCAGCATGAACAAGTGGGTCGGCCTTCAGCATTCACCAGCTGTTGTCGGCTCAAGTGTAGGCGAAATCGTGGTACTCGAACAATTAGGTAGCGAGAGGTTCCTAACTAGCCATTCTAGCATCCCCAGGAGTTTTTCAGGTGTAAGATAAGGTGAAAGTGTGAGTTTAACACATGTGCTAAAGCAAACGTTGTAATTAACAATTAATACAACCTCTAAATTAACCAAAGAAATAACAAAGAAACCAACTTACGGCGTAAATTGATCGGATTTATCTTTCCGCACCAATTATGGTGCAATTATTGAAATTACGTTGAAATTTCACTTATATTTTATTTGTTTCATGAACCACCGTCAACCGAAAAAAAAAGGAAAAGAAAGTGCCAAGATGTCGACTCGTCGTTTAGTTAAGAAATCCGTAATTAACGATTTACCAATAGGAAAATTTGTTGTAAGCGCGGTAGATTTGATTTTACGTTTTTAACACGGCTTACGACCTACGTTCAGGTTTGATTATTTAGAACCGTAACAATACTAACCCATTTGGTAATTGTAACGATACATCACAGCCACTTCCAACAGTTCTAGTCAGCTTGGAAGTGTAGGGCCAAACTCACCTATTCTATAAAGATGAAGAAGCAAAAAATCACTAAACCAAAAACATTATCTAGAACATTACTAAGACACGAACAGTAACTGCCACCGTGATAGAATTAAACAAAAGATATAACAGTTGGATGAATTCTTCGGATAACTCTCTTTAAGTTTATAGATATCCCCAATGTTTGGGGCCTTCTAATAAGTCAAAAAATTTCACTTTTAATAACTTTAAGGGTCTCGATAAAGGCCAGTTTTGTCTTGGCCGAGACGTTGACGTTGAAATTACATAGAGTTTTATTAGATCTCAATATTACACTCTACTAGCATTCCGATTAAAAGACCCCCAAACATTGGGATAACTCTATAAAAAAAAGGTATAACAAATAAAAAAGCTTTTCCACTGCCAGTAACAAACCTTCGTAAAAAAAACAAAAATACTACATCAAAGCTCAGGAACCATTAGAGCTTGGAAGCGAGTAAAACCTATAAAGATAAACTCCAGAGGATCACCACAAACTTCTAGAGGAAAACATACACACAGACAAATAGTACCAATAGAAATAAGAGATCAATTGCTTAGCCATCACAATAATAATCTCCAAAGCAGGCCATCAAACAACACAAAATGCTGTTTGACCGTTAACTTGGGACTTTAACGCATAAACCCTAATGATAAGTTGAAATGAAGCTCAATGTTGTCAATTGTCAAAAGTGCAATAAACGAAGAAAAACGGACAATTACAATTCAAAGCAAAATTACATAAGAGAAAGTAATAATGTAATATACAGAGCTTCTATATGATTATCTCATCAGGTAATCGTTGGAAAATTAAAAAAATTTAAATTTGCCGCTTAATTTGATAGTCAATTAATTCATGCTAATGTCATCATCTGTCAGTTATTTTATCGTTTTGTTGTAATTATAAATCCCTGGTTGTAATTGTGTGTTGTTTGTCGTTTATCGTTAATTTGGTCTGTATATTTGACAAAAGTGTAGAAAAGTAAAAATCAAATACTTGTAAAATTTTTTGAGAATTTCAGATAAAGTGATGAAAAGCACACATAAAAAATGATAAATTCAAAAAAAAGTTCTGTCATCCAAAAAAGTAATGGTGATCACCAGGCGGTAATTACATTCGGGATACTTGAAAGTTTAATCTGTTACGGTTCAAAATCTCCAAAAGTTGCAGCGTTGCGACAAAATTAAATTTACCGCTCATTTACCCATTAGTAAATCGGATTCGGAGTTCTACCTGAAGCGGCGGGCCGACATCTTGAAAAACTTTCTTCTTCTAGGGCGATTGACCGTGTTGCACAAACTTAAAAACTATCTATAAATTTGCTATGTGGCTTCAATAATTGCACAATAAAATTTTAGGTGTGGAAATATAATACTTCCAATTTACGCCGTAAATGGTTTTCTTTCTATTACTTTTGTTGATTTAGGGGTTTTATTACATTGCTAATTACAACGTATGATTTAGCACGTGTCTGGACCTCATATCCTTCTCAAAATTGGCTGTCTGGATAATTCCTGGAGACACTGGAACAGGCAATTAAAACTTTTATGACACAAAACGTGCTTACGATTGTGTTGTCGTCGATCTCGGAGATACACGGCCGAGTATCCTTAGCGTCTGGGGGTATTGCACGCGGTACGCTCGCTTTTCACAAAGGCAACTTTCTGCTCCTAAATTTGGGTCTTCTATTCCTTTTCCAGCAAAATTATACGAATCATCGGGTAGCTGTCAACTGGCTGTTCGTTAGCAAGGACGTACAACAGTATACAACTTAATCATCGTTTTAAGAAACCAATTTATATGTGCATGCGTTCGAAACTTAAGTACACGCGACATTGAGCGGTTATACCTTTAGCATTTAAGACAATTGTTATTTGAGTAGCCTCCATACACCTACGCTATTTGTGGTTGGCACTAACCACTTCCAAGAGTTTTGCGGGGTAAGCAAAAACACAAGGCCTTTTGGATTGGCAGAAGCTAAATTCTGTATTTGAAACGTGTGTACTATTAGTTTTTAAATCACCGCGTGTACGTGACGGGTGTACGTCAAGTTTCTTAATCACTAATCTTAAATTGGTACGGTATCTCTCTCTTGGGGTTAATAAACAAAAAACGTAACTGAATGAATACATTATTGATCGTGTACTACGAGTAATTGGGTTTTTTTAATACGCGCAAGTTTTATGCGACAGACTTTATCATCGCTACTAGATACTCCTAATATTTTAAATTGTATGTGCTATATTTATGTGTTTTTGTCTCTTAAATTTTGTGTTTGTTGTAGCGTGCTAGACTCTAAGTAAAACCAAGTGAATTCCTGTCGATCTGTTTTATTTCTCTCCGTTACTCAGCAGGTGGCGCCACGTTACTCAGCAGTTATTTCTTTTATAAGCAAAATGTGTGTCTGACGACATCTCGTGTATGAACATTGACACGTATGATTAGTATAAACTAAGAAAATGCAACAGTTAAAAGAGGAAAGGAGTGTTTACGTGCATTTCGCTATCTAGAAATGCTTCAATGCCTTAAACGCACGAGTGCGATAAAGCCAAATAAAAACTTGTACAGAAGCATTACACGCAACGAAAGAACACCTGATCTGCATTTGCTACTAATTATAGCTCATCAGAGGTGTATACTTAAGTGCGGTATACAACTGTACACTTTACTCACGAGGTTTAAAAAACCAACCGCCGTCTTGTACTAGCTGTATACCGCACTTAAGTATACACCTCTGATGACTCATAAAAGAGGAAAGCAGATCAGTTCTTCGTTGCGTGAATGCTTCTGTACAAGTTTTTTACTTGGCTTTACGACACTGTGCGTTTAAGGCATTGAAGCGTTACTTAGATAGCGAAATGAGTAAAGCACACATGTCCTACTTTAACTGTTGGCATTTCAGTTATTCTTTAGTTCTCCTAAGGACCTTCCCATCTCACCGACTTAGCCGGACACTGCTGTGCTAACGCATATAAATACGGGACCTCCCACGCTACTTCGAGCCCAATATTTTGGTGTTCTTTCTATTTTTTAGGTTGCATCGTTAGAGCCGTCACTTTACTGTTTTCTATTATTATTTGTGAACTGTAACCGTTACAAATTTACAAACAATTTTGTAGAACTCAATACTTAAAATACAACTTAAATTAATGTTGCTGCGTTAGTATCTACAGCCAAACTAAGCATAATATTTTTTCGCTAGTGAGCAAAACAAATCATTTTTCCTCTATTTTTAATAGCTTGGTCTATGGTTTAAGAGTGTAAGTTGATTATCCGATTTAAATTACACATTTATTTGTTTGGGCCGTTTGTTGTTAGCAATAGCATCCCGATTTTTATAGTGTAATTATTATTTTTGTTTGTATAAACGTTACTTATCTTATTATCAGAAAACCCAAATATTACAGTTTGTATTCTAAATATAAGGTTCCTGTAGGTACCACCTCCTTTGTGCAAAGCAACTGCGTACTGTAACAATGATAAAAACAATTAAATTTTGGGGTAAACAATTAAATCAAAATACCGTTAGAAATCCTAAACTGTAATGGAAAAAACATTAACACAAAAATTGATTAGATGTACAATATACATCCTTTTCCAACCATAAAACAGTAAATTATATTTAGATTCCCTTTTTGTGCCAAATTTTCTAATTCAGCAATAAAATGTAAATTTTCTCTTTTATCTTTTGAATATCAACATTTAGAAAAAATCTTTCCTACAATCACCGTTGACAAGAGGAATATTTTAATTCTCAATATTTATTGTTTCTCTGTAAATATTTTAGATTTAGCACAAATTTGCGTTTATAGAAATTTATAGCTTAAAGAGTAAACAAACGACAGTTGACAACGTTTTGTCAAGTTTCCTAAAGAATCACATCAGTATCATATCTTTAAAACATATATCAAAAAGTCAGTGGAATACATTAAAAGTAATACGTAAAAAAGCTCTGGCTTACCACACATAAGTAGTTTCAAATTAGAAAAAAATTGAGTTTTTATCCACTGTTCAAAGTCGGAATTGATAACATCGCTAGATTACCAAAAAGATCATCAATCTTTGCACAAAGATGACCCTACAAGATACATAAAACTAAAACTAATATAATTTACTTCTTGTAGTGCAGTAAACAAGTGAATGATTAATCGCTTCCCGTACAAATACTTACCCAAATTATTTTTTCAACGCATTGAACTAAGAACCCTTTTATTAATCCTCGATGGATGTTACATTTTTAATCGCTTTAACATCAAATTAAAAAAATAACCCCCATAAAATAATAAAAAAATAAATGTAAACGTAGTTCCTGAACAAAAGAGAAAAAGAAATCCCAGAAAAATTTGTAAGTTCCTGTAGTTCGTTAATTTGTCAACTTTGTTCTGTTCAAAGCTGGTAATATACGCAACGGGATTTAGTGCGCAGTTTCCCCGCTGACGATGCTGCGGCAGCACTGCATTCTTTTCTGTACCGATCAATATAGTACACTCCCAAAAATTTTCGTAAAACAATGCCTCGAACACCGTATCGATGCAACAATTTTTTTTGCAAATCGAATACAAACCCTCTCGAGCTAATCTATTTAAACGGCACGAAAAGTTGTTTTTCTTTCATCATTCATTAATCTTTAAAACAACATAATAAGTATAAAGCTCGGAGTAGTTTGCGCTGAGCTGCTTAAAAAATTTTAAAATTCAAATGACTAAGCCACCGAGTACAGTGCAAAATATGCAAATAAAGTTTAGTAGAAGTAATCAAATTCGTCTGCGGTTTCAACTTCGGCGCTTTTTCCAAGTCGTGTTAATTTTTCTCTCATTAACACTTTTTAATTGGAGTCTACCCAGTTGTTCACAGTTCTTAGAGAAATTCTTGATATTGATCAACGCTGAGAAGAAAAAAGCTAAGCTTAGCTTAAGGGGGTATCGAAACCACGCACAATTGCTTATTTCGTTACATTCTTAGAATTGGCAATTAGTTAATTCAATTACAACGTAAAAATTTTTCCCTTGAAACTTTCTAATTGAATTTTAAAAGTTGCCTAATTTACGAACATTGTTTAATGCTTCATTTATATGAACTAATAATTCTACAGATGGAATATTAAGCAAAAAAATTAAGAAGAGAATTTTTTTCGGAAAAACTAAAATTAATTACGTTTAAGCTTGTATTCTTTTCATACGCTAATCATTTAATTAAAATTAGGGTATGAATTAATCTGGTTTGGTGTACAGAAGCGTAAAATTCATTACGAACGGTGCCAGTGAACGCTCCCATTTAAGGGTGCCAATATCTACAGGAACAAGTGAGCTCACCTTATAATGCAAATTCAATTACCCCCAACGCCCCTACCTTCATTTAAATGTAAACTCTGGCGAAATGTTTAGGATGAAATGAAACTGTTTCCTAGACTAAGTAGGCGGAAATATTTAGATAAAACCATTATAATATTCTATAATTGACGTCGTCTTAATACTGATTCAGTCAATTCCCAATTTTTGGGGCTCCTATAGAATGTTTAACCCGAAAATACAATGTATTGTCGTAAAATTAGTCATCTGTAATAATTAAGTTTTAAAATGGGGAACGTAGTAATGACAACACTTGTCGAGTTTGAAGAGAGAAAAGAAAGTACATAATAAAAATTAACTTCTAAGCATTATTATTATGAGAGTAATTCGTTGCTATGGTAATTCATCAGGGCAAGCACGTTTTTACTAAAAGGTTGCGCCTTTTAGCTAAATATGTCTTGTTTTATGCTAATTTAAATTTTTTATATTGCAGTACAATGTAAAAAAATTCTCTTTGGTACGTCCATATTTCTAAAGATATTAGCATGCTTTTATTTTCTTTCTTTGAGAAGTTATAAGTAATTAAATATTTTATAAACATGCAGTTCGTTTATATCTTGGTTATTTTAGTATAAAATAAAGTATCAGTTCTCTGCTTCAACTGCTTCTGTACGTTATGAATCAATATTGCAAATTATTGTTCAACAATATTGCACGTATAATATTTAGTACATGATTAATGAAGTTGTAGGTACGTAGTGTAGAAATACAAGTGCAATATTGAATAATTTTAAGTTTTTGCAAGCTTATTGAAATATTTTAAGCAATCTACAACAAATTGCTTACAAAACTGAATCTGGATTTATTAAAGTAAGCAAGTATTAGTTGTCAATAATGCAACAGCAAAGTTTCTTCAATATTGCAACTGTAATATTTACACAATAATGTTATAATAATATTGTCTAATAAAGCTATTACTGTTACTATAGTTTTATTAAAGTAAACTAAAATTATATCTAAATTCTGTTTTTACTTTATGTATATTGAAGAACTATTCCTAGTTTTCTTGTTAAAATTGCTAAAAGTGTATATTTTAATAGAAATGCCCAATAAACATGAATGCAAGGTATTCATTGAATATGTTTTTATGCACACAACAATTCCTGTGTAAAATAGTACAAATATAAAAAGTAATTGATTGGTTCTCAATAACGCAACAAAAATGTTCTCCAATATTTATTTAATAATGGCATAGCAATATTAATTAATGCAGTGGTACCCTAGGCATTACTGTGGCAATCCAAGTGCAATATTAAATTGTTGTTACCTTATTTAAATTTCCCTATAATGTTTAAGAAATTGGTTAAAAAACTAAACTAAATTTAGGGTTTTTTCGCTTTAAGCCTCGGATTTAAACACACCAAAGTTTATTTGGTGGCCTAACTTAAAATTTTGCTAAAATCAATTACCAAATTATTTCAATTACATATGTTCTGCTTTTACTTGGCATACATCTAAGAATTAGCATTGGTAAATTATTTTAGTTTCTCTTGTTAAAAAATTGATAAATGTAGGTATTTTAAAGATAAATCCCAAAATAAAAATAAACATAAGATAGAGATTGAATATGTTTTAAAGGTCTAATATAATAATTTCTATGTCATGTTGTATGTAAACCAATATTGCATAATAATTTTTATAGAAGCTAATATAACAACTCTGTGTAATATTGTTTAAATATTAAAAGTACATGCGAGTCAAAATTGAAACACCATCGTCAATTTTGGATTTTCCGATAACGCAGCAGTCAATATTGTAAGGGTAATATTTACTCAATAATAGCTTAGTAATATTGGTAGTCTATAATACCCTAAGCATTTGTATAGCAATGTGCACTATTGAATAACTATTTAATTTATTCGGCAATGCCCAACAAATTGGTTACAAAACTAAACTAAATTTCGCAATTCCTCTGGACTCAAACCCAAGGTTTGAATGTACATAAGTTTATTTAGTGATTTGATTAAATGCTTTGCCGAAAGCAATAGCAAAATTATTTCACCATTTATTTATTAAAGTTTTTCTTGTTAAAACATGCACAAAGTAGTGATTGAATATGTTTCATGTAATATTGTATAAAAATTTAAAATTTGCTGTGAATCAATATTGCTAAACATTGGTCTATGTTGGTTGTCTCAATAGCGTAATAAAACTTTTTTCGATATTGTGAGAATAATATTTACCCAATATTGGGAGGGAATATTGGTAAATGCAGTGGTAGCTTATATTACCTAGTCATTATGAGATGACACAAGTGCAACATTGAATAACTATTTAATTAATGCTACCCTATTTAAATTTCTCCTATAATTTTTTACAAATTGGTTACATAACTAAACCAAATTTCGGTTACCTAATCAGTATTTTGCTTTCTTCAAGTCTTAGCTTTAAGCGTACATTAGTTTATTTCGTGGTTTGGCGTGAATGATGAACAACTTTACAGTTTTTTTAATAATTAAAAGTGGTTTCTTATTTAACAATAAAAGTTAGAAAGTAGTATCTATATGCGTATGTGAAACATTATAATATAAAAGTATTAAAGACAATATAAAATTTATAAAGTAAGCTATTATTCGATGACTATCCGCAATCGGAATGGGGGAAGAATAAATGGGTTTCAAACATTATCGAGTCAATAGTTTTATAGTTGCAACATACAGCATTTTAATCTAATATTAACGTAATATAGTTGCAATTTATTATTATTATTATTTTATAAGTCAAGTAATAAGAAAGTAATAAAACTGTATTAACAAATAAGGGGTTTATATCAGAGAATCAATTGACCACTAATATTCTAATTTGTCTAAATACAATATCTCACAATTAGTATTAGTAGAACCAAAAAAATGTGGTTTGTTTTCTCCATAGAAGTCGGGTTTAGTGAGATACGTGATATTAAAATAACTGTCATATTGCCGACTATATCGTCGATATTTTTGCTGTTTTGATTAGTAATTGTACGATGAAGTGGCGACCATTTCGTTCGCATAAGTTGAATTATTCTTTTATAAATTTAATTTAACTAATGGAAATTATTTTCTTCAAATAATTGCTTGATGCAACTTTTAGAAAAACCGAGGGTTCTTGTTGAAAAGGGTGTGTTTCAGGTAGTATGATGGTTTATTGTTGAATTTTAGATTCATCGCCGGATTTTAATTCATTGCCGGAACTTAAATAGTTACAAGTTTGTTTGGTTATTTATTTGCTTAAAATGACGTATTATTATTCAAACTGTTAGGTTTTTGTATACCGTTAATCATTTGTTTTCTATTTTTACTTGTTTACGAATGTTTCAATATGGGTACTTCTACAAAACTTAAGTAACGATGTGTACCATATGTTATTGAAGAAATATATTTCATGGTTCTCACTGATAGTTATTGCACAAAGACAAGTACTATAAGGTCATAATAACGAATGTTGCAAATTTTACCGGAATTATTAAAAAAATCGTCGTTACTTGTCCAAAAGTCAGTCCCTTGCCGCGTCACTGTTACATATTTACATAATATATCTCTAATATTTTTACAATTATTAGGTCTACACAGTTATCTTCCTTCCAATATAGTTGGAAATACTCTATGAAATACAAATAATCAATAAAATTCGAAATCAAACAAATCAATATCGAATTTTTTCTAGTTGAAGCAATTTCAAAATTCGCGGTATTTTACCAGATTCAAAACTTGAATGTTAATTCAACCTAAAGTAATCATCCACAGTTAGTGACAGATGTTGTTCTTTTTTCGTCAGCCGATTTAAATTCAGTGCTAGCCGAGTGTTCGTGTTGAGAACACGAGTTGTGACGGTCAACATCTCAGTCCCTTGGTGAGTAATTAGGTTGTAAATTATCGATAGTTATTTTTCATTATAAGTTATTTCAATGTCATTTGTGTGACTCTAATTATATATGAGCTAGTTAAACAATGTTTCGATTCTATTCAATGATTCTATTCTTTGTTTTTTGCAAAATTTGTCAGTCCCTTGGTCGTGAAAGCGACAAGGGAGTGATGAACATACTGAGCAACGGATTTTATACTAGTGTTTTAACACTGAAACAAATCTTGTTAGTTCTATTACAATGTTATTATTGTTGTAGGACAAGATGTCGCCTAAAAAACATAAATCAACACGGGAAGAAATCTTGCAGAAAGAGAGTGAAGCTGCAAAGGCTTGCTTGATCAAAATGAAACTTGCAGAATACAAAGAAAAGGGAAAAATTAAAGTACCTTAAAAATAAAAAGAAAGGGCAATGGAAATGTATCAACGACATGACTCTACGTGAGCAACGGAAAACTCGGAAGAGTTAGAAAAAATACTCATCTGATCACAGACAAAAACGGGCGGCCATGAACGATGTGACCAATACTTTCCTAATGCAATCTACACCGCCTGCATCTGATGACGAAGTACATCTTTCTGCTCTTGCAGAAAACAGAGCTTCAGGTCCTAATAATATCCTGCAAAATATTACTCCAAATCGAAGAAAGAAAGAAGTTAGAAAGCGAAGTGAAAGGCAAAGAAAATTGAGATGTGAAGAGATTAAAAAGAAGGATAGAACTATTACTCAATTAAAACTAAGGATTAATTAATTGAAAAACAAAATTGAAAAGATAAAGAATGCTCTTACATCTAAAAATAAAATTGAGCAAATGGCAAAATACACCAACCAACAAAAAGAACTGCTGAAGAAAGCTCTATTTGACGTGGTAATACAAACACAAATTTTGCATAATTTTTATGAAATAAAACTTACGCAAACAGAGCAAATTTTAAACTGTTTATTGGCGAAAAAATAGTAGACGAATATAAACTGTGGAGATGAAGGATAAAGTTGTAACGTATAAAAGAATGGGCAATAACAAAACAAAATCAGTTACGAGGAATAATAGACTGAAAGTAAAAGATACAGTACAAAGTTTCTTTAAAGAAGACAGTAATAGTCGTCAAGGGGCTGGAAAGAAGGAGTGTGTCACCCATAATCGTGCCAAAAACCAAAAACGTTACCTCGCGGATTCAATGAAAAATTTACACAAAAAGTTCCTGTAATCGGGAAATATCACGATTGGGTACGCTCTTTTTTGTAGCTTACATCCATTTTGGGTCGTCCCCCCCAAACTTTCGGATAGAGATACGTGTGCTTCTGTAACACATGAGAATATTAATTTGAACCTGTTTGTAAAGATATACTGTTTAGACAATGGGTTCACACAAAAGAGTCATTTAGCGACCCAAAAACCAAAAAAGAACGTTCTGTCATAAAGTATAAAAAAGAGGAAGACAAATGGAACCTTGAGATGTGATACTGCAACTAGAAAATGGCCTTCAACATATTTTCCAACACGAAAGAAACATTGTTCACCAATATCAAGTTGTCAAGTCACTGAAACAATCACTGACAATGAAGGACGCAATTATACATATGGACTTCTCAGAAAATTACGCTGCAAAATACAATCAAGAAATTCAATCCTTCCAATTTGGCGGATCTCGCACGCACATTTTTTTGCACACAGTTGTTGTGTACACTAAAAATTCCACCGTTTTTCACTGTACTATTTCTGCAAATTTATCGCACAATGCAGCAGCAATTTAGGCACATTTGAAACCAATTTTGGCTTCTATACCTGCAACGGTTGAAAATATACACTTCTTAAGTGACGGTTCTGCCACTCAATATAGAAACAAGACAATATTTTTCATTCTCGGTTGTAAAATTGATGAGTTTTATCCGAATATCACGACTTTTTCCTGGAACTACTATGAGGTAGGCCATGGGAAAGGGGCGCCAGATGGTGTAGGTGCAACATGTAAAAGGACTACCGATCAGAGAGCTGATATAACGAATTTACCTCAATTTGTTGCGGTTCTCCGTGAAAACTGTCCAGCGATAAACATTTCTGTTATTGAAGATGCCGACATAGAGAAAATGAATGCCTTGATCAATCAGAATCAAAACAAAATAATTTTCTTTAAAGGAACGCTATATCGTTTGAATCGACTTCTTATGAAAGCACTGAGCTGCTTTTGTGATTCTAACGTTCGTGACTATTACAAGTTGGGCATTATAAAATATAAAAAAAAGGAAAATAACGTTGACGTTGCTACGATTTTCACGGATTCTGAGAACGAAACACCGGAACAAAGTACAACCGAGAAGCTGAAACAGAAACGAGTCACTTACAGCAGCGGGGATTACGTTCTAGTCAAGTTTCCGAAGAATAAAAAATATCGATATGCTGCAGTATGTTCAAACTTTGACGAGGAGGAATTTGCAACGATAATGGGACTCTATTTAGATTGGATAAAAATGATGTTGCCGATCTCGGTGATAGAAAAACTGCCGGGCCCTAACTTGAATGTTAAGGGAAATCGAATGTTTTATAAATTGAAAAACGCTATTAATGTCTTTGAAAAATAACTTGCACTTTTTTTATAACAGTTATACCTATAGCCATGTAAGAGAAGTTATATTATTTAGTTTTATTATAACATTGACCAGTAGCGGCTCGTGGTCAATCATACTGGGAGGTCAAAAATTAATTTAAAAAATAGGCATACTTAAAAAAACATAAATATTTTACCTTTAAATTCCGGTTTAAATGGTCTTAAACTGGAGGTCCATTCTTCGTTCTTTAGCAGTGGAAAAGTGTTGAATAACACGTTCGTTAAAATTGCATATTGCTTTTACAAATGACTTCTCGATACTCAACATCGCTAAAGCGGATAATCTGCCTGCCCAATGGTGTTGCGTAAGAAGGTCTTTATTCTATTTAAGGTCAAAAAACAATGCTCACTTTCAACAGTTGTCATTGGCAGTGTGCACAGTAAAGTTAATAAATTGACAGTTTCAGAAAACGTTTCACTCTAGTTATTATTCGTAAAAAGTTGAAGTAGTGGAACAACCCCAGAACTACCGCGAAAATCAGGACGATTATAAATAACTTGTAGCTCAGTTTTTAGTTTTAAGAAATTTATAGAAGGATAGTCTTTTTTAACCAACTTTAAAATATTATCTGGAAAATTGTTTTTGTAATTTTCAAACTGATCACTATAAACCAGTTGGCTGATCACTAAATGATCACTGAAACTAAACCGATGGTGCATTTCAGAAATGATTATCTCGTAAACTGTCAAAGCCACTCGACGCTTAGAATCTTAATTTTTACGTGATTGCGCTTAGTAGTATTTGACGAAATTGTAGGCATCTCCGAGCATAGGTCATTTAAAATTTTATTGCGAACTGCTTGGATTGAACTTTTAAAGGAGTCGATATAATTTTTTACAGATAAAATGTCTATACTACGTTTTTGAAGTTCATTAAAAGTATGTCACAATGGGGCATAACAAGATGGAAGAAGTTCAACCAAAATATAAAATCTTCATTTTGTAAAAAGCCTTTTAAACCAATCGCTTGATTAATCGTCTTTGAATCTTCTTCTATGTCGATTATTTTTTTTAAACACAACACAATGTCTGCACTATAAACAAACACATTTTCCACACAACGTACATTGAAATACCACCTCGTGGGAGCTGCTCTAGGTACGCGAGCATTTACAAACTCTACCAGAACCGCTGTGTATTTTGGGGATCGACTAAAGAATGTTGAGAAACCATGTAAATTTGCAAAGAAAATTTTAACACTTTTATCTATACCTGCTGCTTTTTGTAAAATTAAGTTGAATTGGTGGGCATAACAATGTATAAAACTCGCGGCAGAGTAATGTTCTTTAATTTTTTTTGTACGCCTCTAAGTTTGCCCAATTAATTTATCTGAAAATTTATGAATGTCAAGATTTTCTAATTCATAAAGAATTACATCTGTAAGGTGTGAAGCTGTGGTTCCTAAAGGATTTACAAATTTTACAAACCGTTCGTGTACAACGCCAGACAAAATATAACGAATTATAAAAACCACTTTTAGTAGAACTGTCTGTAGTTTCGTCCACTTGCACAGCAACATACTTAGCTAAATTAATTTCTTGCTTTATTTGTTCCTGAACTACAGCCAGCATCGAGTCAAGTAGATCGTTCTGAATCGATTTGGATGTTCCTTTAAAAACGGTTGCCTTCTCCATATGCTGCTTCAAAATCGGATCCAACTCGACTACAAAATTAATAAGTCCTCGAAAACTTCTGGATTATCAGATAAAGCCGTGTCATCATGGCCACGTAATGCCAACTCAAATGCACCGCAAAATTTTATACAATCTATTTTTTTTGTTATAATTATTTTTTTTTTTTGATTTTTTTTAATTAAAATAATGAATTATTTATAGGGTAAAGGGAGGAGAGGAGAGATGGACCAGGAGGAGAGATGGACTACTACGAATATTTCAGTAAGTCTGGCAACAAGGCGTGCTCTGTGAAGCGGTGTTTGGGAGCCACCTTCAGTTCGTAACGGTACATTGTTTGGTTAGTTTCTATGGTGGTGTGTTTAAAAGTTTTGAGCAAAATAATATTTTTTCAAGTGTTAAAACTTTTGTCAGTGGTTAAAGTTTTCAAATCCTGTGTGTGCTAGGTAAGATAATACCATTTTTTATAAATATAAAGACGAGTTAGAAGTTTTGTGTACCATAACCTTAAAATTTTACTTGAACGCATTTTTTTGTCTGTTATTATCTGGTCCATCTCTCCTCTTGTTTGAGGATAGATGGACCAGTGTTAGGTAGGAAAGATGGACCAGTAAAATATAGGGAAGACTAACGAAGCTTATTTATTTTTAGGCGAAATAAGAATGCCAAACAGATACCTTCGCAAAGAAATACCACGCCAAGGGGATGTTGGAGTGGCGAAAGTTTAAATCTTGCAGTAAATGCTGTAATATCCAATGAACTGGGTGTAAATGAGGCAGCTACAACGTTTGGAATCCCAAAACTACATTAAAACGACGACTAAAAACAACTAATTTTGAGAAACAACAAAGACTAGGCCCTGATTCCATGCTAGGCAAAAATGCTGAAGGAAAACTGGCCAATCACATTAAAAACTACAGCAACATGGTTTTGCACCAACAAGAGAAGAAGTTTGTATAATGGCATACAAACTAGCGAATAAACTAGGCATTCCACATAAATTTAACCATAGTGAAGGTAAACTTTAAGCTAACCGGTTTACATAGTAAAATTTTTTCATTATGTTTTTCCACTTACAGGAAAGGCTGGTAAAAATGGTTGCAGTCTTTTTAAGAAGAAGACAAGAGCTTTCTATCCGAAAAGCTGAAAATACATCAGTGGCTCGAGCCCGAGGCATGTCCAGAGATATTGTTAAAAATTACTTTGAGAACCTTGAAAGAATTCTTCAAGACAACTCTCTCTTTGATAAGCCTGCTAATGTGTACAACACAGATGAGACCGGCCTTCAATTGAATACCAGAGCTGGACAGGTTGTTGCTGCCAAAGGATCTAAAGCTGTCCCTAGCATTAGCTCTAGTGAGAAAGGAGAAACCATAAGTATAATCGCATGCATTAGTGCAGAAGGAATCTATTTACCACCTTACTGCATTTTTAAAGGTAAAAATAGAAAAGAAGAATGGTGTGATGACATGCCTCCCGGAGCGCGAATACAAATGTCACAAAAATCGGCGTACGTTACTTCCGAGATATTCTTAGACTGGTTCACGACTCACTTTCTCCCTAGAAAAAGTCCTGGAAAGGTTATGCTTTTAATGGATGGCCATTCATCGCACACTACTAACATTGGTCTACTAGAAACAGCAGAACAAAATGATGTAATTTTGTACTGTTTACCACCACATACATCCCACTACCTGCAACCATTAGACCGTGCCTTCTTCAAATCACTGAAACAGAAGTTTTACGAAGCCTGCAGACACATGATTTTAAATAATCCAAACAGGAAACTTAACAGGCTGCAGTTTGGAAGGCTCTTAGGTGAATCTTGGGGAAAAGCAGCAACAGTCGACAATGCGGTCTCAGCATTTAGAGCAACTGGAATACTTCCATTTAATTCGGAGAAAATTCCAGACCATGCATTTTTGTTGGAGGAGGAAAAGTCTCTAGAACTAAGTCACATGCAACCTCAAGAACGGGTGGGTAACACAACTAACTCCCCACAAGCTGGATCATCTGGTGTTCAACGGAGGGCAATCACTCCGGACAACGTAATTGAACAGGAAGATATAACACCTGGAAAAGCATTAGAGGTGGTCTCACCTGTGCCAATAATAACTTCCGCTTTAAAAAGAGTACGTAAGAAAGTAGTAAGTGGTGTTATTAATTCACCAGAATATATACAAGAGCGAAAGGAAGCTCTAGTAAAGAAAGAAGAAATAAGGAAGGCTAAAGAAGAAAAGAAGAGCTCTAAAGCAGAAAAACAAGAAAAGAATACAAAAGCCAAGGTACAGAAAGAAGAAAATAAGAGAAAGGACAAGGAAAATAAACTAAAAACAACAGCAGGAAAACAAACTCAAAAGTAATAAAAAATGTAGATGTAACTCATCTTCTTCAGATTCAGATGAGCCGATTTTCAACGACACTTCCAGTGAGGCTGAACATTTCAGCGACCTAGAAAACGAATGCGTGGGATGTAATGAAGATTATCGACTTACCGAGAAGAAAGTTGCCTGGATAGAATGTACTATATGCCGGCGTTGGTTGCATGAGGACTGCACGTCTTATAAAAATACCTGTCAAACTTGCGGAATTAAACTTACCAAGCAAAACCATAAATATAGTAGGGTCCATCTCTCCTACCCTACGAAGTCCATCTCTCCTCGTAGGGGTAGGAGAGATGGACCATTTTTTATTATTTAATTTTCTTTTATTCTAAAATAACACTGTTCGCTAGGTTATTAGTAAAAAATATATAAGTTAACAATTCGTTGCTCTATGTTGTGGCATTATTTTGAAAAGATTTTGTTAAATAATAAAGAAGTTGTTGCGTCTTTTTTAAAGGTGGTCCAAAAAGGTGGTCCAACTGTCCTCCCTTTACCCTAGTCATTGACCAAATGACCCTATGGACAAGCCGCCACTCATTGACTTATTGCTGTAGGTCTGACTAGTTTTTAATCTGCGTCAAATAGCTTCATAGGGCGCATTTCGTTAGTTGCTAAAAGAGATTTATTGTTATATTGATTTTCAAAATTGAAGAAGATTAAGTTTATTTTTGTGATTCTAGTTTTATATAAAAGAACCGCTTGGTAACAGTAACAAAATTTTAATTTATAGCGAAAGAGACTGTTTTGTTTTTTAGAAGAGATTTGTTTTGATATATTTGTATATACAGGGTGGTCCAGATTATAGTAGCAATAATTCACCATTCGATAGTCCATCAAAAAATAAGTCAATATACATACTTTAATTTTTTTTTTCAAAAAACGCTCTCCAAGAAAGATACAGCCCTTCAAAGTTTAGTTTTGAAAATCGTTTTTTTTTGTTATAACTATCAGGTCATTGAAGTGATTTTGACAACGATTTTCAAAACTAAACTTTGAAGGGCTGTATCTTTCTTGGAGAGTGTTTTTGAAAAAAATCAAAGTATGTATATCGACTAATTTTTAACCTGGATTACCCTGTATATATAGAGTGTAAGTGTAAAGTATGCAATAAAATTCATGAAATTTTTGTCCTTATTTTTATGCAATTTTCCTCGGACAGGTCAAATTTTATTTTTAATTTTCAATCTTTGCTATAAATCAACCCTTTCTACCTTTACAGTGGCAGAGCAACAGAAGGCAACTTAAAAATTTTAAATTGCAATAAGGGTCAAAAGACTATTTCATCCTCTATGCAGCAATGTAAGCATCTTCAACATCGGTCGATTAGAACAGGAAAAAAGTAACCTTTTAATAATTTTTCTACACTAATAATTTCTGGTTGCATTTTCTATTAATAAATCGACGCAAACACAGCATTACACAAATCCCTACCTATTCGCATAAATACATTTCTATGAGAACCAGTGGAGGTGCAACGGAGGGCAATTTGAACATTTTAAATGGTACTAGTAGTTAAAAGCTACATTTTCAGAAATATTTTTTCATCTTCTATTTAACAATGTAATTGTTTCTAAAATTGGGCAATTAGAACAATCTTTTATTCTTATTGTCTTTCAAATTTTTCAAATTGCCCTACGATACCCCACCACTGGTTGGGATACAAATGTATAATTTATACTTAAAGAAATGACCTGAAGAAAGATTTGGATGATACTTTCAGGATACTATTGCTTGTTTTGGATTATTCTTAATAGAAAATACAAACAAACATTAATATTAATGTTAAAAAATATTCAAAGTATTTTTTTTAATTTTCCTGTTATAATCGACCAATGTTGAAGATTCTTACATTGCTGCATAGAGAATGAAATGGTCTTTCTGAAAACGTAACTTTTGATCCTTATTGGCATTTAAAATTTTCAAAAAAATGGGAATTTAAAAATAAAAATTGACATGTCCGAGGGAAATTGCATAAAAATAAAGATAAAAAATAAATTTTATTCCATATTTTACACTCACACTGTATATAGAAAATACTAAAGTGATAACTAATTTTAGACGTGCAATTTGATTTACCTAGTCAGAATTGGTGAATAAACAATTCCATTAGTAACGTGAATTATTTTTTAATGAAATTGTTGTATTTTATCAATCTCTTGATATACCATCAGTCTCCTGGGGTTACGTTTGTTAAAAACGTGAATTTTTCCTAAAATATTTTATAAAGTGGCTGTTCCTTTTACAAACAGTATAACCTAACCATAATACATTAAAAGCGTGATGAAGGAACATAATTTAGGACTAAAAACATATAATTCAAATTCATCTGTCCAGTTACCCAAGTTTTGTAGAAGTACCCATATAAGACCTTTAAAGTATTTACAACCTCCTGATTTTACTGTGATAATGTTCTCTTCTTCTTCTCCTTTTTCTTTTTTTTAAACGATACGCTTATTTACTATCGGATGGGTAAATGAATTTTATAATGTTTGTTAGTGACCATCCAATCTTTTTATTAGAATGCCGTCTTAGTAAAATCCTACACACCATTGATCAAAGAATTATGCATAATTTAGTCTAAACTATCGGAACTGCGATCTTTTCACGCACCTCGTGCTAACGCTGGCAAAGTTTGGTATTGTAAACTCTGCAGAACTAAAAGAAGCTGTACTATTCTATCTTTAAGTTACGATAAGTTGTCAATTATAATTCTGAGGGTTGGTTATTGCGCTTGTCATTCAGCAAAAGCAAAACATTGATATCTTTGAGATTTATTCTACTATCCTTGAGCAACAGGTAAAGGCAATAAATGCAAGACCTTCAACGTTTGATCCTCTTACGTTTTTAGCTTCTGATAGTTGCACGACGTCAGTATTTAATCAGATTAAATTACTGAGAAAAGATACTCATGTTTTTATTTATATGTTACGTCAAAGCTTCTGGCGCTTTGTTGACTGTATTAATTTCACTGTCGGGGCGATTCTTTCTTTCTTCGTTTGACAAACTTTTACCGTATCTCCAATTAAGAAATATAAAATTTTGTTTGCATTTTGGTGCCACTTGAGGGAGTTTTTCATCTTAAACGTGAGAAACAACTGTTTTTTGTTACGATTTGTATATTTCAAAGACTTTACTTCAATTCCATTTCCATATAAACTCTCTGAACGAATCAGGAAGAATTTATTTAAGGTTTCTAAAAAGTTACTGTTCTTAAAAGATTTAAAGATATAAACTTTATTTCTTAAATACAACTACAACAAAGAAAAAAATAAAAATAACGAATTTGTTTAAAAATTATATTGTATTTACAGTCATAAGTGTTATATAAGACTAACTAAACAAAAACCTTTTAACCTAAAATTAGATAGTAATACCAATGAGACCTTTAAAGTATTTACAGCCTCCTGATTTTACTGTGATAATGTTTTCTTCTTCTTCTCCTTTTTCTTTTTTTTAAACGATACGCTTATTTACTACCGGATGGGTAAGTGAATTTTATAATTTTGTTAGTGGCCATCCAATCTCTTTATTAGAATGCCGTCTTAGTAAAATCCTATACACCATTGATCAAAGAATTATGCATAATTTAGTCTAAACTATTGGAACTGCGATCTTTTCACGCACCTCGTGCTAACGCTGGTAAAGTTTGGTATTGTAAACTCTGCAGAACTAAAAGAAGCTGTACCATTCTATCTTTAAGTTAGGATAAGTTATCAATTATAATTCTGCGGCTGGTTATTGCGCTTGTCATTCTGCAAAACCAAAACATTGATATCTTTGAGATTTATTCTACTATCCTTGAGCAACAGGTAAAGGCAATAAATGCAAGACCTTCAACGTTTGATCCTCTTACGTTTTTAGCTTCTGATAGTTGCACGACGTCAGTATTTAATTAGATTAAATTACTGAAAATAGATACGCATGTTTTTTTATTTATATGTTACGTCAAAGCTCCTGGCGCTTTGTTGACTGTATTAATTTTACTGTCGGGGTGGTTTTCTTCGTTTGACAAACTTTTACCGTATCTCCAATTAAGAAATATCAAATTTTGTTTACATTTTGGTGCCACTTGAGCTGTGGGAGTTTTTCATCTTAAACGTGAGAAACAACTGTTTTTTATTACGATTTGTAGATTTCGAAGACTTTACTCTTATTCCATTTCCATATAAACTCTCTGAACAAATCAGGAAGAATTTATTTAAGGTTTCTAAAAAGTTACTGTTCTTAAAAGATTTAAAGATATAAACTTTATTTCTTAAATACAACTACAACAAAAAAATAAAAAATAACGAGATTTGTTTAAAAATTATATTGTATTCACAGTCATAAGTGTTATATAAGACTAACTAAACAAAAACGTTTTAACCTAAAAATTAGATAGTAATACCAATGAGATGTAATACTATTGGCAATAACGCTTAGCTTCTCAATTTTACACAGCTTAAACACAAACAAACCCTCCGCTTCATTTATAAATTAGGCTCCGGGTTTCGCTACAGTTTGAGAAAGGTAAGAAAACAAGGATTTAACTTTTTATAAACAACTCACAAAATAAAACAATACAATGAAATATTACAGTATAATTGTTAATATCGTAGGCTTATATATAAAAGCCGAGATGTAGAGAACGAAATGTCGGATTAAGTTGAAAAACATACCAAATGATAGGCAAATCTATTTAGAAGGTTAAAAATATGGTTTCTCCACTTAAAATACACTCTAATTAGCTAATTAATTAATTCAAAAAACATTGGTAATGTAATGGATTAAAATCCATTCAAATTAACAAATTTTGCCCAAAAATTTTTTGGGATTTATTCTTGTAATTTTATAAAACAAACAGAAAAAAACAACATACGCTTTCTTCATTTTTAAAATGAGGAATAAAAAGATCTATACTTAAATTAATTAATGTTCTTAAGAATGAAAGACTAGAAGAGGGTGTCCACTTTATAAATTTGATATTTTCACATTGAATCTAATGAAAACTGAATGTGTCTTTATGTAACATGCACGAGCGTGCATTCACTCGGAAAAGAGACAAATGTGTTAATAAAATAGAAAAGTGGGGAATACGTCAATAGACGGGGGGTTGCCAAATCTAAGTGCCTATTCTCAAGAACGATCAATAAGGAATGATAAAACCCAAGGTAAAACAGTTTTGCGTATTTCATTTTGTTAAAAAACTTATCTCGAAAGGACCCTTTCCATTTTACACCACGCATAACACCCTTATATTCAACTACGTGTAACATCTCATGAGCATTCTTAGATTTTATCGCTGCAGCAACGCGACACGAACGTAACCCGGCACCCTTAAAGCCTTTCGCAAACAACGGAAACGATAATTAAAATTACTCTCAATTTCCATAAAACTCCTACTTTTTTCGAACAATAAATTCAATGTAAAAGCTTTTTTTATTTTAAAAACAATCGACGCGACAAAAAGGTTTTTTCGCGCAAAGTGACACGAGTTTTCTTTTGAAATATATTCGCTTTCCGTATAAGATTTTGAGGGGTGATATGGACGGGATATTTGACCGAAACGCAAGAGAAAACCAACAGTTGAATACCGCGTATTTATTGAATTTGAGTTTTAGTTTGAGTTGACTACAAATTTTGACCGACTTTAAAATTCCTTTTCAAATTAAAGTTAGCATAGTGTAAAGCATTCGATTCGAAGCGCTCTTGTGAATTCGTCAACAAAAGTCGCCACATAATTATGAAAAAGGGACAAGGGCTCGTATTTTCGCATTAAAATCTTTCGTTTCTTTGATGATAAATACAAGGAAAAAGGTTTAAAGCGCAAAAAATCAAAGCACACCCTCTCTTTCAACCATGTCAAGCGTCAATTTTGTTTTCTTTGATAAATAACTACCCACGACTTCTGTCTAAAACACTTCCGGGGGAAAAAATATATTTTTTTGCATAAAGCAAATTGATTAGAAAATGGTAACATTTGTAACTGTTACGAAAGGAACTTGAGAAAAAAATTACCCCTGAGAGGAAAAATGTATGCGATAGTTTTGTCATTATTTGTGACGTCAAATAAAAAGAATCATGTACTGAACTTTCATTTAAAAAGTATTGAATTTATTAAATTATGCCATCTATTAATAGCTGACTAACAGCTACAAATAAAGCAACTTAATAATGCCTCTGTATTTAAAAGTAATAAAATTGCTTTTAGTAAACGCGACATTAAAAATACGAATAAAAGCTGAATAATAAAATGAAAAAAGTTAATTAGGAAAACACAAAGTGGAAAATGCACCATTAAACAAACAAAATTCTTTCTACACTACAATTGTTAAGTAAGGAATAAATTAAACAACTTAAAATAAATTAATTCAGATTGTAGATGCATAAAACAATGTATTTAAAACTACTGATTTGAGCAAACTCCTTGCGATTAAGAATGAACTGTTACCGAACTTGATTGCAGCATTTAGTGGTTATTTTGTGCTAATAATTTTTTGGAAGTTGTTGTGCCAAGTGTTTTTTTAAGAAAAAAATTAAGACGCGAACAAACACAAAAAAATAAAGACATTTATACAACGACCATAATTTGAGATTATAAAATTTTTGTATTCATACCTTTTCTGAATTTGTAATAAGGAAGAAACAGGACTAGGAAACTTCAGAACACAAGAAGAAACGAAAGAGGAGTGACCCTACAAAACAATTTATACCAGAAAAACAGCTTTTAAAAAAACTACGTAGGGATGGACATGGCAAAGCCCCGGTGATAAACTTCAAAACAAAATTGATTAAGTTATTAGCGACAACAAAAAGATTGTAAAGAATGTTACACTCGTAAACAAATTTACTACACTGACCAAGAGAGATATCGGATGATAAAAAAGGAAGCCAACACCTACAGATATGTAAGAATAAAAAGATAGACTTGATAGGCAATTAGAAAAGAAAATTTATACCAGAAAATAATAGAAACCATTAGGAAAAATCAATAAAAACACAGTTTCGAAAACAGAAAAGAAGAAAAACTCAGCATGTAAACCAAGCAATTACCCTCGTTCGGAGTGAAATTGATCATAAAAATTATTTATTGTCTCCTTTTTACTAAATCGTTATTAAATGTTGAAAAGAATTAGCGTTAACTTGAGAGCATAGTCACTGGAAGAGTTTTATTGAACCTCATTTACATTGCTTTAAAAATACAACGGATACAGGACTAAAAAGTTGTGAACAATCACATACCCCATTTGGGGTAGAGAACCAGGACTCTCCTTTTACTTCCATAAAAAAATTTTAAATTAACAAAATTTTTTTTAAACCGGTACTAAAATAAACTAGAAGGTAACACTAATCCTAACTAAACTAACTTAATTGTACTTTTACGTAGACACACGGTTTGTTAAATAATTGCACCAAAACAGCACATTATCAACGTGAAGCAAAAAAAAGGAAAATTGATTCCCAATGAATTTATTTAAATAACTAGTAACCAAACCCACTTGAAAATGGGCCTAATCTAGATAAACCTGAAATTAAAGACGTAAGGTCACCGCTACAAATCAGAGGTCAAAGGTCAGGTCAACTTGGGACCTATCTTAAAACATTCCCCTTGGCATCTTAAACACTATAATATATAACATGTCAATGTCACCGCTTCAGGTCAGAGGTCAAAGGTCAAAGGTCAAGTGAACTTGTGACCTCGCCTAAGATCAGCGCCTGGACCTCCTGAACAATTTGACGTATTGATCTCCAAAATCGGTTTAGCCGTTTCGGAGGAGAAGACAAACAGACAGACAGATAGACAAACCGGGTCACAATTTTATGTGTATAGATCCTGTTTTTTTAATGAACTAAGTTCTATCCTAACATAAAATTAAAATAACTCTTGTAAGAAATAGTCTTACTTACTAACTAACCTAGGGATAGATAATAGGGTGAGAATGATTGAGATGTCCGCTGGCGCTCTATCTTATTTCCAAACAATCCTTAACCAAGGTTCTACCAACCCTCAGGTTATAACTACGAAAATTAAGAAAAAAATACTTCGATACTCATTTGTATCCTTATGGAATAAACGAACGAGATCCGTTCAATGGGTAAGTATTATGCAATGAATGAAATATAACTGTACGTCAAGGATGGGGATCTCCCGCAGATAATAAACTAAGTGACCTGAAAGATTTCGTTTTCGTCATTAATTGTCTTTAGATCTTGCACATGCTAATGTCCAACGGATTTGCCGTGAGTATCACATAATTCGTAAGTCACATAACGCAGTACTCGGTTGATAGTATACGGTCCGGTAGATCGTAGTGCGAACTCGACGAGAAAAAGTTAGCGGCATCAGATTGGACTCGATTCTTACATAACACTTAGTTACCTACTCTATAATTTTCTTGTCGACGTCGTAGATTGTAGTGATGACGACTGTGTTCTCTACTCTGAGCAATTCGTTTACTGATTTTATCGTACATTTGCAGGGAACCTTGCAGGAACGCTGTTGGAAGGTGTCTCTGATTGTTACATCGCTGTCATGGATGAGATGATGTATGTTTCCCTGGGGCACGTAGTCTCGGCTAAAATTGACGAAGTTAGGTGTATAACCTGTAACTTCGTGTTTCGATCTTCGGATTTAGGTTGTCGGACCATTTTAAGTGGTTGTCCATTACGTAAGTAGAGATCATAGTTTTTAACACTCTGTTGACTCTTTCGGTATGATCAGGACTAGGATGGTATAATGGTGTGTACAGAATTTGCTGTAGCAGTTCGTAAAGGTACAATTACTGAAAATTTACTAAAATAGTCGGTGACTACAAGTAAATAACAATATCCAGCAATACTAAGGGAGAAAAGTCTCATAAAATCTAGGCTGATAATTTGCCATGGCTTGGTAGGATTAAATCTTTGTCCCATGTATCCAGCTGGTTTCTTCTGGGTAGCCTTGTATTTAACACAAGTGACACAAGTATTTACGTAGCGTGAGATGTCGACAAGCATCTTTGGCCAATAGTAATAGGTTTGAATGCGCCAGTAAGTTTTGTTGATGCTTTTGTGACCGAAAGTGACGTTGTCATGGTTATTTTTCAAAATCTCTGCGCGGCGATCTTTGGGTACTACGATCATCTAACCGTCCTTTTTCTCTAGAAGAGGTAGTTTGGGAGGAAGACGCCGATACAGATCACACATCTTCTGATACCATTTGTCTTTAGAAAGTTTAAAGGTGGCGTGATTAATAATACTTATCGTGACCACAGAGATTTCTGGAACAGCACGTGACAACATGTTTTTTGACCTTCCTATGTAAGATGATATAATTATAGGGCTGCAGTCTAACTGCCCATCTAGCAAAACGGCGTTGCTGATTTTTTAAGCAATCCAACCAAAGCAGAGAATAATGATCGGTCACGACGGTAAAATGGACACCTTCAAGGTAATGTCTTTCACGACCCAGGTTACAGCGAGGCATTCGCGTTCTGTCGTTGTGTAGTTTCTTTCCTGCTTAGTGAGAGTCCTGGAAAAATAACAAATAATTTTTTTGTCGTCTCCGAATTTCTGGGTCAACACTGCCCCGAGACCATAAGCTGATGCGTCTGTTTGTAATACAAACTTTCGAGAGAAATCAGGCACGTTAATACAGGCGATGTTAGTAGCTTTTCCTTAATCTGTTGGAAGGCGTGCTCACTGTCATTAGTCCATTCTAACTGAGGTTCTTCTTGGTGAGTCTGGTGAGACTAGCACTCAAGTCAGCAAAATTTGGATCAAACCGTCTGTAATACAAAGCCATTTCCAGGAATTTACGTATCTTCTTTGCATTTTTTGGTGTTGGAATCAACATCGAGTCCTTCTCGATCTACGATATAGCCGAGATACTTTGGAGATGGTCGACAGAATTGACATTTGGCTTGGTTGAGTGTTAGCCCTGCTGATAGTAAACGATCCACCACCTTCTTAACAATTTTCAAGTTCTCCACTGGGTTCTCCTAGATATACGGTATTTCCATCACGATCGGTCGTGAAGTAATGTTCGTTTTTGGATCACTGTTGTGAATGCACTAGAAACTCCTCTTACCAAAAGTTCGTAAGTCAGTTTGTCGCTTAGTAATCGGTTGACTTCCATTGTCGTAATTTGATTGTTTTTTTTTCTTTTAGTTAATTGTCTTTGGAGCCTTGCCTATAATGATAATTGTCTTTGAACCCCACGTTGGCCGCCAATTTCTAACGTAAGGTTTTTGCTTGTTATCGCAAGAATATAAATATGGAAATTGTTGTGGGTGTACAGACGATGATGAATGATTCTCGCGTTAGAAAAATGATACGAATGAAAATGAGATGCTAAACTAAAACACATTTTATATCAACTCCTAGTTGCAAGGTAATAAATAAACTTGCAATTTACAATTATGGTTACTTGTTTTCTTTACAGAAAGCCAATGTCTTTGCCGGGTGTAAATGTGAGTGAGTAAATGTTTTATTTAGCTTAGAAAGGTACATATGTTTAGGATGACCTTTTATTTTGCATGCGCTTAGTTATCAGTTTAATTTCTTTTATTTTTATTGACTGCGCGGGTGTACAGGTAATGTAGAAGGCCAGTAGTAAACAGCGGTTCTCACTAAAATTTATTACTTTGACAGATCACAAAACAAGCAGTAATAGAAATTATTTGCATCGATTTCATCACGTTACATAACCTTTCTCTCAATATCCTCAATCGCAAGATTAGGCAAAATGGCGATGATGTCAGGCGTTTCTATGGTGAATTCAGCATCCTCTTGAAGTGTGAATTTTTTTTTCGTTTTACCCATAGACTTTAACTTTCTGCTTCTTAAACAGAAAACTTCCTGGTAAGATCTCTCCACTTTAAGGTTCAAAATATTCAATTTATTTCTTTATACTCGTTGTTATTTGCTGTCACGATTTTGCCAAGTAGAAGATCTAGTTTTTGTCTATTCACGTCCTTTCTAGAGGAAACAGCAGAAAAACGTTACTGATGCAAATAATTTACCAAGAGTTTACTGACTGAATCATTAGCATTAACTCCAGATAATGTGTGATGGTAATAGTATACCCGACGCAGCATTATTATATAATTGCAGGCGTGTTTTGAATATTTTATTTTGTTCCCCAAACTTTTTTTTCCCGGAATATTCTGTGCATTAATTTCGTCGTAACATTTTGACTTATGTCGTTTTTGTGCCGTTCCAACAAACCATAGACCCAGTTATTCCCAGGCAGATTGACTTGGCTATCTAAACAATTGTTATATACATTACAGTAAATGGAAATCCCCATTTTCTGCAAGTACTTGCAGGTCTTATGTATGGCTTTTTCTCATCAATTGTAGAAATGGTCCGACCACCGGTTTTAGGAACCCTTCAACCGTTGTATTAGTTGCGCCGGAACTGTATAAAACAACAAAAAAAAGAAACAAACTGAAACAAAACTATTAACAAGAAAATATTTAACCAGAGTTCCGACGACCAATCAAAATAAACCATGAAATAAGAAAAATAAAACAAAACAAAGCAAAGAAAGATTTTGCTTTATGAAGGGTTAATATCAAAAATGTTGAAAAATGCTATAACTATTACAATGCATGACTTTAGAATAATTGAAGTTTCCACGGCCGGAGTCATTATTGAAACAAAAATATCATCCGGGATTGGACTACGGTTACCTTTTGACACGGTCTAATCCCTGAAGACGTTTTGTTTCAATTTAGTTAGAATAATTACTATGATAACCAAAGGTACTGTGTTTTATTGACTTGTTACCACCTCCTAACAAGAAGACCCAAACATTGGGAAACCCGTAACTATTAAAAAAAAATTTTAGGAGACTTCATCATCCCTCATTTAGAATTCTTTTGAATTTACTATGAGGCCATGCGTTGAAGGCAGATTTTGTTCAAACTTTATCTTATCTGACACTATTTCTGCATACATCAACTTTTGAGTGTAAACATTCCGGTATATATGAATCTTTTTAATAGGCAAAAGTTTTCGCATTTTCAATTTTATTTTGTAGTGATTTTCTGACATAGCATTTAGTTACTCTTCCAGCTTCCCAAGCGTTTTATTGCTAATAAATCTCCGTCGGTGCTTGCAATGTGTGTGCCACTAGATCTTTGAAACCAATGGCCTGTGAAAAGTTCAAGGTTTGGCAATTCAAAAAATGCAGCAATTGCTCGAGAAATTTTTTCCATTGCGTTGATTCCTATTAAGCTATTAATGCAGTTCCCATTTCGGTTCGTCGATGAGTTACTCTTTTCGGCATTAAAGTATCATATTTCTTAATTAAGTTAATCAAATACTGTCACAGCAAAAGTTCTAGGCACATTATATTTTGTGTTTGGTGTAGCCACAATAACACAATAATCTCTATACTCGATGTAATTTATAGACATTTGTTAGTTCCTCACATTATATCCCATAAATAGGATTACCTAAACTAAATGCAACTGGTTTATGTAGAGCTACGGTAATGGAATTTTTGTTTCATGGCCAAGTATATTTTATCATTAGCAACTTTTATGAATTTAATTGAGTTTTATTCTTCCAGAAATCGAGATTTTCGTGCGGTATAATTTTGCGAAGGTTGTTTTAACAATGCTTGCAGCTTGGTATGCTTGAAAATGTCAACATTTTTGTAAATACTTAAACAAAATTCCAAAATTGAGTAATTTTTCCGTAAAGTTTATGAGTTGTACTTTTTTGTTGTAATTCAAAATACGCAAGTAGTATATTTTCTGAAAAACTACCTTAAATTTTATTTGCTTGATACCATGCTTCAAATTTTTTGGTACTGCTTCTCATATTCTTGTATATTATATTCTTATTTACCACCTATAATGTTTACATACTTAATGAATATTACTACATATTAATACTAAGGGGGTAATGGTTAGCATGTTTAGGTTTTAGTAGTTTTCCTAAACCTTGAAGCAAATGCTCTGCCAATACGAACCAATCCACTATTGCACACGGTTTTGTTACCACACTATACAGGTTTATACTGATCTTCTGGGACACCATACATAACACTTACATCACAATACAATATAAAAAATGTACCATATGAATAAATAAAGTATACCTAGAACACAAAATAAGGATAGGCAGGGCAATCGAACATGCAAAATTGAGCAAAAAATGACTTTAGCCTGGGCAGTATATGGAACACTAAGAAATGTTTTTAAAACCATTCCGATACCTGTAAAGCGTAAAGCTACCATCAACGCTTGCTGCTAGTTACGACTTGCGGAGCAGAAACATCAACACTTACAAAAAAATAACCTTTAAACTAGGAGTAACCAAAATACTTATGGAAAGAACAATACTAGAAAAATCCAAATCAAAGAACTAACAGGTATAACAGGTGTAACGGATGTAGTATATCGCAATGTCAAAATGAAATAGAGCTGGGTACAGTCTACAGAAACCTAGTTAAACTCCTAGAATGGAGGCATGTCACCAACACGCTAGGAAGATGATGTAAAAAAATCTCCACAAACTGGGTGCAAACTGCTCAAGACGGAAAGAAGTGGAAAGATTTAGGAAAAGCCTTTGCTATCTGCTGAGATTATACAAAGTGAGCCAATAAGATGAAGGTGGACGATTGTGTTTTATTTTACCTTGAATCTACTAAATTAAGTGCCCAAGAATATTTTTTAAACAGCACCCTACATATTTTTTAGATATTCTAATTCATCGTGTAAAAAGGGCAAAATGCTATCTCCTTTTGAAATTTGAGAGAAACATTGTCCAGTTAATTCACTTCTTCAGGAAAATTTTGAAACACCATATTTACACCAAATGTTTTCATTTTTATAAAAACTTTTTTAAAAACGTAAATGAGATTGTGTAAATTCTTCGTTATGTGTTTTTATACAGGGTGTAAAATCTTAGTCGAAATATTCATTGTTATGTACCGAAAGAAGGTGAATCTCCTACTAAAAAAAGTATAACCGGTTTCTTTAGTTTAGTTTTATGACTAGAGCAAATTTTGAAGTTGAGTATATACCTCTCTATATTTTAGAACTTAAAGATTTCCATTAGTCTCAAAGTGTAAAGATTGAGTGCTGCTTTGATTATACCTATACGCTGACTTTATGGTTTTTATATCATACCATTCTAACCAAGAACTGAAGGCAACACATATTTAAACACTAATACAATCTGAACTCGATATTTTAGGTTTGTTTTGTAACTTAATACTATTTAATATAGGAAATTGAGCATGACAAAGGTTTTTCCAACGTCAGAAACAGTAGCAAATCTTGATTGGTAAAATAGACTTCGATGAGACATAGGCTGCGCTCTCTGTTTGCATAATTGTATTTGGAAACTAAATGTAAATGACTCAGTAAAACTAAGAAGTGGCGTTTTAGTGAAAAAAAATGAGATAGACACAGGAGTGTGCCCAGAAGAAGAGATACTACAAAAATTACTAGGTGTGGGTGTAAAAGAACTTGAAGTGCAGTCTGAAGATATTAGTTATCTTGTGATAGGCAGATAGTTGGTCGAGGTCTTCTCTAGGTACCTTTTATATTGAAGCATTTTTTTCCTAATCCGTTGTCAAGTTTCCTTCGTTATTTCTTTATAAGATATAACACCTTTTCTACACTTAGCTTTGATAGACACCATTTGAGTAAGGATATCGGTTTTTAATTTAGGCATTTTACTGTTCCATGGTACGCCTGGCGTTTGCTTTGACAAAACGATTAAAAATTTGGAAAGTATAACCCGCAAATAGTACACAGGGTCCAGCTTTTACTTCTACATTCTTTGGTATAAAGAGCGAAAAACGATTTCAAGCCTTAACTTCTACCACAGATATTGCAAGAAATAGGTAAAATAAAACTCTCTAAAACAAATGGATTTTGCTCAGAACTGGAAGGAGATCCAGCCTTCGATCTACTAAACCCTTCTGTATAGAACCCGTGGATGCTGATCAACCAGTTTGAATACGGTCGTGCTCATGGATTTCAAAAGTTAACGTGAACGTAGCCCAGACGCCTACTAAAGAAGAAAAAGAATAAAACAAAGAGTTTCCACCAGTCCCATTTGGCAAGAACAGCGCTACCACTTAAAAGGTGAAGGTACAATCTTGGTAACTTTACACTTTGTAAGGCGAACACTTACACCGAGCCGTGGGGCCCGCTGTAAGCTTTAAAGACGTACGGGACAACTACTCAGTGGCGGCTCGTGGTCAATCATACTGGGAGGTCAAAAATTAAAAAAATATAAATAACTCAAATGCACCCCAAAATTTTATACAATCTACAATTTTGTTCAAAATATAGCGATTTTTCGAAACATTCTCATTAAAATCTCTAAGGGATTTTCTGTAAGCATTGTCTAGCTGTGTACGAATATCAACATTTTCTACGGTTGCAAAATTTACCGAGCATTTCATGTATTCTGCAGACGAAACATGTTTTTTTATTTCCTCTTTTAAATGCTTAAATCTCTGACACCGGATTTGGACTATAGCGAGTCTGACGAGTTTTTAGAAAATAATAAACAAACAAAACAGTAAAATACATTTGATACTTCACAACCACATATCCAGTTAGCTAAATCGTACATTACCTTGCGAAAGACGACCATTTGCCTTGAACTCAACTAATTTTGTAAAATTAAGCTTGTTAGCACTTTTTAGTTGTTTAATTTTCTGCACTACCGACATTTTCTATTATAGCGCATGCACACGCGAACCAAAAAGAGTATTTTTACAAAACAACACAACAACAGTAAAACATATCAATATAAATTCTTAAATTGATTTAAAACACGCGAAAATCGAATCAAAAATCGAGCGTAGTTGTACACCCTATACGAAGTCGACGTAAACTGGGAGATCCGGCTCATGACCCAAAGTTGATTATTGTTTAGGACGTTTGCGTTTATTTGGGCGCTGCACGTTTTTTGAGTTTTTCCGGGTAGATCTAATTCAATGAGGACAATTCGCACCGCCAGCCCAAGGTTGAAGAGGATGAATTACGAACGACGGCCGATAAATTTTAAGTTATTATACTTGCGACTTTTGCGAGTAAATTACCTATTTTAATAAAACACGTAATAATTAATATTTTTATATATTGTCAACATTTTTGGGAGGTCATTGACGAATTGACCATATGGACAAGCCGCCACTGCAACTACTACGGGAGGGGAGACATAGTTACTCCACATGTTTCATCCGCTATGCATTTGAGAGATTTGATTGACTACTAAAATGTGACATTTTTCCAAAATTGAATGCATCAGATGCTTAAACATGATAGGAGCAACGAGAACTACTTTTATTTATTATACATTTTTAATGTAGCTGAAAAAATTGGATTATTTTAGCGATCGTTGACAAGTCAGTTCTCGTTTTAGTACATCAACCTAGTTCCTGGTATTCAACTTAAACATAAAAGAAATCTCAAAAACAACCTTGCATACGTAGCATTTCGGCGTACTATGGAATGCACAGTAACCTAGTTATAACCACAACCAATAGGCACTAACATCAGTCATTCAGCCTGTTAATCAAGCACAGTAATGATCAGTGTATAAACTTAAATTGCAATAATTATTGTAAGACGTAGGTTGACACCTGCAAAACAAATAATCGTATCTTCTTTTATTCCAATCAAATATTGCTAAAACCAAATGAAAATTTTAAAGTTAAACAAAGTCATAGTGGTGACCAGAGAAACGTTATTGAGAAGGCGATTTTCTAGAAATTAAGAAATATTTCTCTTACTTGAGTTTTAATAGCCATTTAACAGTCACTAGATTAAAAATTAAGTGTTGTTAGAATTAAAAACGCGTCATAAAATTTTTAAAACGGAAAATAACACCAATCCAATTTTATTATACAAAATCAATCATTGTAAAGCCAACAACGATATATTATAATTCGGAAATGAAATTTTTGGCAAATGTTGTAAAGGGTCTTTATTGAAATGCGTCCAATTCAAAAATTATAAAGTGGTAACAATATATTAGTTGAAAAATAAAAGTTATTTGAGAGCTACGAATTTATGGGAGGTAATTTTTCTGATGGCGAATGATGCCAAACCTTTGACACAAGTTGTAATTTATGAACGACCCCAATACTCATCTTCCATCGAATTCCATTACCCGATTTATCAGTATTAGGTTCTTTATGTACCTTTTCGTTTTTTACAAAAAAAAATTTAAATGACATCATTTGCGTTACACTTTTTATTTGTATAGGTTTTCTTATTACTGATACTCGACAGACATTAAAATTCTTAAAAGCCAATATGTTTCAACAATATAACGGTTCGTAAACGACACACCGGGATGTTTGAAAATTACCGATCGTTTATTCTTTAAGTGCTACTTAAAACTTTATCAAAACCTCATAAAAACTAAATAGCGTGTCGATATACGAAATTGAAATCGATTAAACATTCTTAGAAGAATCTTCGATTGTAACAGCAAAACATGTTAATTACATACCTAATGAAAATATCAAGGTCGGCCACCTGAAACAAACAAAAACAAAAATCAGAATCTGTTTACATTTTATGCAAATCATTTTTATGATTGATGTAGAGCTAGTGTAATACATGACAATGTTTAGTGTAAGCCAGAAACGCCTATTAGACGCTTATAGACTTCAAACTACGTAACAACAAAAAGAACTGAAAATAAAAGCATCTGAATCAATAAGTTAATTAAGAAAACTAAATATTTTTCTGGTTAATATTTATATAGAGAGTTGCATCCTCTTTGCAGTTTCTTTCAGTACTATCTCCGTTAACGAGATTGTAATTTAGTAGAATATTCTTCTTTAAAAGTCATATGCATTAACGTTGTTTCAACGCTGCGCTCTACATACATTTAAGCAAGATTATGAGAGGTTATGTTCAACTAAGTTAAATTAAACCTAATGCTAGTGTAAACTAAAAATCATGTGCTTTAACAGGTTTCAGGGGATTATGGTGCTTTTTAATATAATTACTTTCGAGACAGATGCTCTTCTAAGAAAATTTGTATTTTTATTCACAAGTGAATCTATCCAACCATGTTTTTGTTTATATTTAAAACAGAAATTATTAATGCAAGAGCTTGTTATTGCTTACTCGGGAAACCTGATTGTTTGGCAAACATATAATTTCAATACCTTAACTTAGGACTACGGCAAAACTTCCAGAATTTACAATGGCGATCATTCTCAGTCGGAGTTTATTAAACTTTGGTTAAAAACCAACTCGAATTAAAATTCAGCGTTTTGTTATCTAGGTCTTTGTTATTCGTATTTCTTATGAGATTAAAGACAGTATTGTCACATTTTCTGAATCAAAACTTACTAAAGATGTTTTTCTTAGATTAAATAATCCGGAATTGAACCGTGTCAAAATCATAATCGTAGTTGTCAACGTTTTGTCCACTATCGTAAAAGGTCAGACTCAAACTTCTTTTTGTCCACCATAAACTTTTTCTTGTTTGTTTAAAGTTTCTTGCCCTGAAAAACACGTTACGATAGTAGGTAAAACGTTAATAACTACGGTTAGTACTTCCCTCACAGTTCAATTTCGGAAAACGTGTTTGTTTCGACCATAGAAGCTTTAGTTCCTACATATGAGTCTTACTTTGTTAAAAAATAACAAAACTAGTGTTAATAATAATATTCTATTAAAACATCTTCTAAATATATAATTGAAGAACAAAGAGTGTAGCAATATTGTTACGGTTCTATTTCTCGTATTACGGACGTAGGTCGTAGGCCGCTTTAGAACGTGTGTCGCAAGTAGTACGGTACGAATTTGCGATTGGTAGAAATTTAATTTCAGAAACGGACGGCAGACATTTTCTCTTTATCTCGTTGATGCACGTGAGTGTCTTATCGTCTTCTCTGAAGTGAAATTCTCACGAAAAACTATTTAATGTGGGTTTCACAATTTCCAATATAAATTGGCGTTTACATTAATCTGGCTACATTCACCGTGAGTATTTGGGTTTCTTTTCTATTTGTTTTAATTCTGATTGCTACTAATGCTTTTAGCACGTTGTGTTCGGCATCTTATACTCGTTATATACGTTATTGGGATAACTCTCGAGGGTGCTGGAGTAGCTATCTAAGAACCTTCCCTATTAATGCACGACAACACCACGGCTCCTCAGTAATTAAACCGCAGGCCAACGGGGTTGGCTATGTTGTATATTTCCAACAAGGTAGTCACCAGCGTGCTGTTTTTTCCCTACGCCACCCCTAGAGGAATCCTTGGGTCTTTCTACGTTTCCTAAACTGTCGATACCGTCGTTAGCAGAATAATTTCATTCCCGGAACTACACTCGTATTACAGCTAAGTTTTAGTATTTAAATCACTTACTTATAAATACTTAAAGCGCATGAAGCTCGGGTACAAATGACATAAACGGCTCAATAGTTAACATTTAAGTAACTTTATTCGGTGTATCCTCGTCAACCGTAAATTTGTTTTAAATCAGCTCCATAAAGGCTGGGGTGCTTAATTTTAGGGCGGTTGTCGCGGACACAAAAGGCCTTTTGGGTTTGCGGGAGGTACTTACTATTTCTTTTGTTGTTTCCAGTTAGTGTAACCAGCCGTGTGTAAATCATATGTGTACGCAGAGCCTTAATAGCAGCTACTTTTTCGGTTTAATTGGAACGAGAACTCTTAACTTAAGCGTTTCGCTAAAGTTTACTTGCAAGGCGACATCTTAACTAGAAGCCTGATTTATTGAAAACAAGGTTGCTGCTAACGCACGTAACTATATGCAACAGTCTCTCTATTTCTGTCACATCATCTTACTCTTTTTGTTTAATTTTAAGATTTGTTTGTGGTACTGTATTGTATGTCTCTCTCTTTTTTTTATGGTTTGTGTTTGATCCAGCATATCAGTTTTAAGTAAAACCTGTTGATCTTTTGTGGGTCGGTTTTATTTCTTTCTTTACTCAGCAGGTGGCACCTTGTTAGACCAGCAGTCAGAATTTTTATAGTTATTCAGGAATCCACGCCACTCCTCGACAAAGCCGGACACTGTTGTTCTAACTACTATAAATATTTTGTTTATCCTCCACTAACTTAGTGCGCTACATCGAACCAAATTCCCTTACTTTTTCTTTCTAGGTTGTACCGCTAGATCCGTCGCTCTTTTTGATATTTTGTAAACTACAACCGTTGCAATTTTAATATGGAATTATGTAAAATGATAGTTGTAACGATTGTTATTCGATTAGGGGACTTTCTTTCCTAATCGATATAGGTCAATTTTGATATCCATTCATCTTCTTGCTGGTGACGCCGTTTGCGTTACAAAAAACCTCGGTGCGTTTTGCCTAATTATTCCAGTGTCATCGGGAATTATTGGGGTTGATTTCCTCAAAATAATAATTTTTTTATATTAAATTTTAAATGAATAGAACGTGTTATTTGTAAGCTGTGTTTTCTGTCTTTCAACTTGAGTCATTTTGATTATGTCTTTTGTGCGGTATAAAATGGCTACTAGCAGTTAGTTTGTCGTTAATTTTTTCTTTCAGCTATCAGAACTTGCCGCCCTTAATACTTAATATCTCTAGACCAGTTTTATATTGGTCTAAACCATACCACGCCCTACTCTACGCTGAATGGGTATACTTTCTACGTTCTGACCGTAACATAGTATCATGCAACATTTCTGGAACAACATTGATGGTCTAAAATTGAAGAGATTTCTTGAACTATCCGCAAAAGTACTTTTAAGTAACTCATCATGTTTAAACTTAATACTAGAAAATTAACTACTAGCAATGGTATAACCAAGACACAGCGAGAAGCCGTGTTAACTCATAGTCATTATTATGTACCTACATTTAATTGAGGACTGTTGTGAATTGCAAAGGATTTATTTTGTTTTTCTGTGTTTATTGTATTTTTATTAAATTTTTTATTTTTTTTGTTACTGTTTAGAAGCAATATTGAAGATGTAGAATTAAGCCAGCGTAAAAACGAGTAGCACGGTGTCATCAGCTGCTTAAGATTATAAGAATTATTAACAAATTTTGTAAACAAAACAGGTCTTAATACTGTGGCTTGAGGTATTGCATAGGAAGTTCCAATCACTGTTGAACTAAGTGTATCTCCTAGATACACTTGCTGAGGCTTGCTTTTAAAATAGTTGATGATCCTCCCTATTGCCATTTATCTCATCCTCAAACGCTCTATAATTACCCAACAGCTGTTTCGTCTTTCTGGGACTCTTCAGGAGTCAGAAAATTTGAGTGTGAGTTTACAATTGTCGACTGAGTTACCCAAAGAGGGAGTGCATTATCTACGACAAGTAAATGGTCCGATATTTAGTACCACAAGCATAAAGTTCCTTAATTATAGTTTACTTAATAATATAATGCACTTCGACGAGATTCTTGATCAGAATAAAATGTAATTGTTAGCGACAATAAGGATATACATCAAATTCTAAAGGATTTATAAGTCAGCCGTGCAAAGTTACTTGGATAATTAGATGAGAAGATTCTAATAGATTAAACCAAGCAAAAGGTCCTTGATCACTCAATGAAAGAGTTCGACTAGGTGAGTTCAACAGAAAACAATGGACATCTTTTCGTTAGGTTTAAATGTGGGAGGGATGCCAGAAGGATAAAATAACATGGAGCTAAACAATAGTGTATATGCATAAGTAAAAGTTGTTTTAAGATGTTTTTCTTGCAAGATGATTAAAACTTCCAACAATGACAACGGGTAAAAAAAAGAAATGTAAGCTGACCAATCGGCCAAACAGTTAAAGAACAAACAAAAACCAACCTATAGATATAAAAGTGTTCAAATTTAATAGCACGACCTCATCAAACAAACCTGCAATAAAATGATATGTGATACTCAGCAAAATTTAAAAAAAGGTCAATTGCTGTTAACAAACAACTTTGAGTGACTATAATGGATATCCACAACCCAAGAGTTAAACTAATACGCAAGGAGATTCAAAGATGAAATTAAACAATTGTTTAACCAGTTTCTATAAAAACTCTTAACCACCATCCCTTTGATTTTTCAGTTTTTAAGCGGAGTATCAATTCGTTTTCTTTTAAGATTTTAATGAACATCTACGAGTACATTATAATTAATGTTTATTTAATTATTTCTTGTAAGTATCTATTTGTTGGCACTATCTTTATATACACGTTATGGTTTACTTTAATGTTTGTTACGGTTTATTTGTGAACAAACTAAAAGAAAAATAATAATCAGCGTTGAAAACCTGACCGGCAGCTCTATTAGTCGCAGAGGGTCGTGGATGTACTTACTAATAATGAAGTCAAAAACTTTCACACTACAAAAAGAGAGAAATTAGAAAGCAACCCCTAGTAGATTCTACAGGAAATATTCCAGAGTAACTAGGAGTTTCAAACACAGAAACAACCGTAGACTAGCATGGATATAATTTTTGTTAAACGACTAGACCATAAAACCAACAGAAAAACACCAAAAACTGCACCAAACACTTTACTCGGATCGGATCGGTATCGCTGATGATAACAGCTTAGCTGTTGAAACACGTGTCCGAGTAAAGTTTTTGATGCAGTTTTTGGTGTTTTTTTGTTGGTTAAATAGACGCTGCAGTTGGTGTTCCTTTCCTTTGACTAGACCATAAGAACACATAAACGTACAATAAATAAGAGATAAACAGAAACACAATATAAAATTGTTTCTTCAATAGAGAAATCATTGAACTATTTATTCTCGTAGAAAGTATACAAACTGCCAAAATAACTAAAAGCCGTGACGGTGTCTACGCCTCTGGAAGGGCGTGGTCGCATAGTAAATACAAACAGATAAATGAACCCGTTTCAATTGAGATATACGAATATGTGTTACAGATACTGACAAAAACAAGAAACACGTACCGGTAATCAACAACGAATTCGAAATAATAGCACAAAGCGCAATCACAATAAAACGAGATTTTCAAAAAATCTTTTAAAACTACATTGATCCAGTAACAAAGCGCATAAATTTAGGTAGTTAAATTTACGTCAAATAACAGGTACAAACGTGGGTGTATATAAAATACAACAATAACTTTAGCAGATTCGTTATTTTATACGGATAAAAGGCAGGATGGTAGAAATACATAGACACGACTGGAACAAAGACGTCTGGCTCAGGATGGCTCGATCAACTTAAAATGATACGCAGAAAGTCGGCGGGTTATATTCGAGGAACCTCTTTTTCGACAGAAATAGCAGTCAATACAGGGATTAATTTTTAGTGGTTTCCAAATAATGGGTAGCTCTATTAATAACCAACGATATTCCAAGCGTTCATAGACTAGATAGTCATTTATTAGCCATAAATCAGCATTCCAGTCGGAGGTGACGTATGAAGAGTGCGGCTAGCCTATCTTCTTGCAATTAACAGGATATATTTATTGGGTTAATCCACTAGCAATTAGCTTATTATTCTAATCTGGATCCCCAACTTGGATGTTCCAAAATTTCGACACCCGTACACGTTAGCTTTCGATTTCTACCGATATGTATGCTTAGTGGCAAAACCACAAGGAATTTACTGCTAGCAAAATTATTTTTAAAATACTAACAGAGTATTTTTGTTCCATAATAAATAAATTGTTTCGGTTTTAAATATTAAGACTGTGGGTCTTTAATATTTACTTCTGTTTCCAATACTAATTTTCAACCAAAAGTACCGTTTGGTTACAAGGATTGCTATTCTGGCCGTCGTCGCCGTCGTCGTTGTCCGTTGCAGGGTGTCCGTTGCATAGTTTCTGTTGTCATGGACTAAATTTGACATGTATTTTTTAACTCTGATTCCAAATATGCCTCTCACTTTTTGATATCTTTAACAGTTTTGAGATATTTGACTATAAAGTTCTAATATTTTGAAGAAATTTTTACAATATCTCAACCAGTTTTAGAGATATTCGAATCAAACTTACAGTATTTTGGCTGAAAGTTTGGTTATTAGCCGTACATGAGAAGCTTTTCTTTTACGTAAATTTTTACTAGATTTTGAGTTATAAACGTCCAATACCCGAAGAAATTTTCTCAAGGAGATTCACTATGCATATTTCGTGCGTGTGTTTTTTATGGTTCACAGGGACTTCACTTATTATTCTTTGGGAAATCTGTAAAATCATATTTACAGAAGATTGAGAGTTAATGTTAATGGGTCAGCCTAAGAAATGCCTGATGTTTATTTTAGTGTGTCCCAAAGTTTCGTTTTACACCCGTTGTTATTTATTCTGTTTGCAAATGATTTGAATAGATACGTATCGCCTAAAAATATCACTATATTTGCAAATGATACCTACATGAAAATTTCCCAAAACAATAGCAGTACATTGACTGACCGACATGGTGTTTTTAAAATATAATTTAATATTAAACTTATCTCAAACAGCCGTTACACATTTCTCTAAGAAAAAAAGTAGCAGACACTGTTTATATTGATAATTTAAAAAGTTGAAACGTCCAGTTGGTAGGTGAGATATTTTTTTTAAGAATTACACTAGATGGAAAATTAAGCTGGACTGCTGAGATAGATTATTTTTGTTTTGGGAACATACTATAGCTTTATTCTGTCAAACTCATGTGGATCAAACTTAGTTTTTATTAAATTTTTATTAATAATTCAATTTTTATAGTTATTCGGGTTAACAGCGTCGGGATTTTGAAGATACATTTAAGGTCTGAAATATTTTACATAGCAATAAATTGATGCTATTTCTTTTAAAAAAGTTTTCTCAATATAAATAACAAGTAGCTGTAACCTAAATTCAAAATAATTTTTTGTCTTAATATAATGCAAATGAGGACAATTGAAATAACAATGCTTTCTTTTCTACAACTCCTTATAATTTATTTTGCTTTCTAATTACAAATATTAAATTAATTTAACCTGAAAATGAACAACAAACAGTAAACTTTTGTGTATCCAGTATACTCGAAAACTAAACGTTATTATTGTATTTTGTTGCTTAGCCGCATCAAAAGGAATAACCAAACACAGACCGAAACTGTAAACAATTTCGTTTAAAATTACACGCTGAAATTAAAAGAAAGAGTTAATTTTTATGCAAGAGTACGAGTTTTAACGTATTAACATACCAAAAAAAGAAGTTGAATCATTTAAATTTTTACATTACCTCGTTTACTACATTCACAATTTAAATGCGATGCTAGATGAAGCGTAACCATCATCAATTTAACGGACATTTTACATGCGGTTTACAAATTAAATGAAATTAGCAATTATTGGTGTACGATGTGGGGTTTATCATACCAAAAAAATAGTATTGGGTTCATCTAGTAATAATTTTCGGTGATGTTTTTTTAGTATGAGAGTACAAAAGATATTTCTAGTGACAAATTAACTGAGACACTAAAATAATAAATAATATTATTTTTTGAAATATTTTTATGCAATTTAGTTTTGAATTTGTATCACAAACTTACAAAAGTTAGCGACCTAATTAAAAACCTTAGACCACCCTTAAAAATATAAAGGATACGAAATTATAAACAACGAAAATTTAAAAAATTATCTTAAAATTAGTCAAGTACAAAAATGTTCCTATTGATTGTGAAAGAAATTTTTTAAGTTTTATAAAAATACAGGGTGTTTCTAAACTTACGCAAAAAAATAGAAGGTGTTTCCTCATAAACAAATTCAGTAGCCTTTTTCTCCTAAAACCACCCCCGCAGAGTTTTGTAATATATATGTGACATACACCCTTTTTTTAAGATAAAGCAGTGGTGGGCTATTTTCGCTGAAAAATGTTCAAACAAATGCCGCTCGTACGCCACTATAAAACTAACAAAAAAATTCGCAGAAATTGTTTGTTACTGGATTGAAGATGAACATACACAACAACCTAATGATTATTTTATTTTCTAACTTGAATACGATCAACTTTACAGAAAAAACTAAAAACACAAATTTTGAAATTCTAACGTACAAGAAGTTCAAAAAAATATTAAAAAGGTTTGTTAATTTTATTCCTCTACAAGCCTGAAGGAAATTTAAAAGTATTTACAAAATAGATTTTGTGAGTTTAAAAAGTTTTACGCCTTTATCTTTACTCGTTTAAAAGTTTGTGGAAAGTCTAGAAACGCCCTGTATATTGTAAAATCAACATGTACTAATGAAATTAGGAAATTGGTTATCCCATGACAGTTTCTCCATCTCGAGCTGTTGTAAAATGACCTAACAGGTCATACATTTGAGATATCTAGAAAATGATTGTGCACTTAGTTACCTTTTCAAATATGGGACTTAATAATAAGTAAGACCTATCGGATGCGGACGTCCATAAACGCCTAGGTCAAGACTACCGCGGTGAATATCCTCTTGAGAAATATCACTCACAACTGAGGCATTGTTTGTGAGTCACTTCTTTATCAACCTGGCCTTAACACATTGGAAAGAGCATTGCAAATGAATCACGTCCGCTCTGGAGTGTCAAAATCTCTTTAATGTTCACTTTAGAGATCGCAGGAAAATATTTTTGCATTCAATCCTTAACTGGGTTATTAACCGTGAGGTCAATGAGTATGAGCTTTGAAAAAAAAATGAAGAGTTTTTTAATGTTTATTAGAACCTGTCTGCCAATATTCTCGAAAAATAAAAAAATCTTGGATATGAAATCGAATTAAAATTTTCCAAAGTGATTTGTTGGAAGTGATGCTTAAGCACCTCTCGCGAAAGATATTGATCTACTGTGAAAATCTGTAACAGGGTCTGGGAGACAGGACAGTAGCCAACTCGCTGCATAAACAAGGATCAATAAAAAATGCTAATTATAGAACTATAGCATTGATTTTTCATCCAAGCAAGGTCATGCTCAGGATCTTGTTACAGAGACCTAGAATTTTAAATACCACAAGAACATTGGTTTTTGGGAAGAAGATAAAAAGAACAGATTATGAATGTGGGCAAATACAACACAAGAACATGGCAGCTGTACTTATGTTTTGATTACGAAGGTTTGATTGTTAAGAGGGTACGAGAGACCTGTCAGATGGGAACCCACAAAATGTGATTAACTTATTAAAAGATTTATACAACAAAAACATAACACTAATGAATGTGGAGGCAAATCCTAACTTTTCAACTAAACGGTGTAAGAGAATGTTGTTTAACGTATATGAAGAATACATTATAAGAAAAGCCTTGGACGGATGGGAAGGAGGAGTTATCATAGGTGGCAGAAAAACAGATAATCCCCGCTACGCTGATGACACCACATTCATCGCCAAAGATGAGCAGAAATGTCGAGTCGTATTAAGCGAGTAGAGAGAGTGAGTTTGGAGTATGGTCTACAACTGAATCGTCAGAAAAGGAAACTTATGCTAATAGATCGCACACAAAGGACGAAAGAAATGCCTAGTATTCAAGACATGGAGAACGTAGAAAAAATAACCTATCTAGGTGCCCACATCAGCAAAAATAACAAATCAAGTCAAGAAATTAGAAGGAGGATAGCTCTTGCCAAAACGGCTATGACCAAATTTAACAAAATTTGGAAAGATTGGCATATAACAATGCCAATTAGTAAACACCCTCGTTTTTCCAATTGAGTTATATGCAGCAGAATCCTGGACCTTAAAAATCACAGACATGGCCAAGTTGAATGCGTTTAAGATGTGGATCTGGAAAAGACTACTGAGGATTTCCTGGGCAGCCTGCAGAACCAATGCATCTATACTCGAAGAACTTAATATCCAAGCCAGATTGTCAACTAAAATCAAAAAAACTGATTCTAAAGTATTTTGGACATGTCAGCAGGAGGAAAGATGATAACCTCAAAAAACTTATGGTCCAAGAAGAAGTAGAGGGAACGCAGCCTAGAGGACCTTCTTCAAAACGATGGCTGGACCAGATGAAGCAGTTTACAGAAAAATCCTTCCAAGATAACATTAGAAGTAGGCAGATAAAGAAATGGAGGGAAACTGCTAAAAACACAACATAAATCAAACATAAGATCACGACGCTTCAAACATGAAGCTAACGACTAGAGAGAGAGAGAGGTGAAACAAATAGTATGAGATTTCACCTTGCTTGGGTGTACCAAGAGACATCTGACGTATGGTTAATAAAATTAACTACACACTTAATGTAAGGAGCTGACAGGTTGCAATTTGCCTTTAGTCTCTTTTCTAACAAAATCTATGTCTATGTGTAATTAAGTACAAGTTACACTTAAATAAAATAGATTTCTGAAATGGAATTGATACAACAAACCTCTCGTCTAAATCTCGACAGGTGTTTTCTTTATACGGTGCCTCGCAGTCATTTTGTTGTACGTAATAGATCTTTTCAGAATTGTTAAGTTATCTTCGATTTAACTCATAATACAAGAAATAGTACTAGATGAACTAGAAAATGTTTTCCCTAATAAACATCTTAATAAAATTATCGTAACGGGACATAAAGTGTGTCTGCATACAAATTGAGCAACCTGACTTTCTTGATACTAACGAGTTACATTGTACCTTAGATACCTAGTGCTGGTAGCAGGGTTTTTCGGCTTATATTACAAACTCTCCAGAAAATTATCAAATTTTCGATAAATTAATATTGTATAAATTAAAAATTTTGTCGTTGATTAGAATTTTCTCTCAACCTTCCATCTCCGAAGTTCTATGTAAACTGATTATATCGGCTAAGGAACTTGTATTTACTGATTCAAAAGAGACGGGACTTGCACCACGCTAGTCAAATTAGAATTTTCTAAAGTTATTTAAAGAAATCTTGAGGTTTAAACAGATGTGGTAACAAATCATCAAAAACATCCAAACGGTATTTTTTATTATGAGTGATAGTTTCTCAAATAGAAATTTCTTGGTATCTAATTATTTTTTTTAGCTGTTACTATATTTACTATAGTGTTCATTTTTATAATGAAACGTTCGACTCCTTTGAATTATATGAATGTAAGCTTTCGCGGCTGTTATCACTAAGATTATTATCTTCCGGGTTGAGCCGTGTTCGTCCTTCTTTCCTACGTTCTCTGCTTGACGTTTCGCTAACCATGCTGTTAGCTTCTTCAGAAGTTACTCTAAAGACTGATGTTGTTGTCTTCTACTCCTCGTTATATACCTATGTTCCGTTACGGTTGGTAGATGTCGATCAGTGACGGGTGGTTGGTTTTCGATGGTTGGTTGATCTTCTGTTTGGTATTGACATTTGTTTTCTTTGTTTTTGTGAAGAGTTAGTTTCCACGTGTTGCTTAATCGGTAACCATCTTCTCGATTGAAGTTGTTTTTGTTTTTCATAATTTCTAAGGATTCTCTGATTATCCTTGGATAGTAGTTGTTAGTCCTTGATAGAACTTTAGCTTCCTCGAAGTTGATGATGTGTTTTCCTTTTCGTGTAGATGTTCTGCGATTGCTGATTTATTTACCGCTCTGGACTTGGCGTCTCGGTGATGTTCTTTTAATCTACATTTTATGTTGCGTCCGGTTTGACCAATGTAGACCTTTCCACATGAACAATCAATTTGGTAGACCCCTTTTGTTGAGAGTTTCGGCAGGTTATCTTTATTAGAAGGTAGTAGTTGCTGGATTTTTCTAACCGTTCCAAACCTGACACCGATATTCTTCTTCTCCAATGATTTTCTTAATTTGTCAGTTACTCCAGCAATGAATGGCAAACGAGCGTAGGTGGTGACCTGTTCCTTCTCTTTTCGGATTTCCTACGACAGGCGGCTCTTATTTCTTTTCTGGTATAGCCGTTCTTCATTAGGGCTTGTTGGACGTGTCGAAGTTCTTCTGCCTTGTGAACCTCGTCAGGAATCTTGTTAGCTCTATGCAATAAAGTTTTGATTAGAGACCGCTTCTGCTGTGGATGATGGTGTGATGTGGCATGGAGGTATCGGTCGGTGTGTGTCTTTTACGATATACACTATGAGCCAACTTGTTGTTATCCTCTCGTTTTACTAGAACATCCAGGAAGGGAAGCTCCTTATTCTCTTCTGTCTCCATAGTAAACTTGATCTTTTCGTGCTGAGTGTTGAGGTGGTTAAGAAATACAGTACGTGCTTCTTTCCCATGAGGCCATATGACAAAGATATCGTCCACGTATCTGAACCAGCATTTCGGTTTCTGTTCACTGGATTGAATGGCTTCTTGCTCGAATGCTTCCATAAAGATATTCGCAATAACCGGTGATAATGGTGATCCCATGGCTGCACCTGATTTTTGTTCGTTGAAATCTCCGTTGCATAGAGCTAACAAGATTCCTGACGAGGTTCACAAGGCAGAAGAACTTTGACACGTCCAACAAGCCCTAATGAAGAACGGCTATACCAGAAAAGAAATAAGAGCCGCCTGTCGCAGGAAATTCGAAAAAGAGAAGGAACAGGTCACCAACTACGCTCGTTTGCCATTCATTGCTGGAGTAACTGACAAATTAAGAAAATCATTGGAGAAGAAGAATATTGGTGTCAGGTTTGGAACGGTTAGAAAAATCCAGCAACTACTACCTTCTAATAAAGATAACCTGCCGAAACTCTAACAAAAGTGGTCTACCAAATTGATTGTTCATGTGGAAAGGTCTACATTGGTCAAACCGACGCAACATAAAATGTAGATTAAAAGAACATCACCGAGACGCCAAGTCCAGAGCGGTAGATAAATCAGCAATCGCAGAACATCTACACGAAAAGGAAACACATCATCAACTTTGAGGAAGCTAAAGTTCTATCAAGGACTAACAACTACTATCCAAGGATAATCAGAGAATTCTTAGAAATTATGAAAAACAAAAACAACTTCAATCGAGAAGATGGTTACCGATTAAGCAACACGTGGAAACTAACTCTTCACAAAAACAAAGAAAACAAATGTCACCACAAAATTAGTCAACACCAAACAGAAGATCAACTAACCATCGAAAACCAACCACCCGTCACTGATCGACATGAACCAACCGTAACGGAACATAGGTATATAACGAGGAGCAGAAGACAACAACATCAGTCTTTAGAGTAACTTCTGAAGAAGCTAACAGCATGGTTAGCGAAACGTCAAGCAGAGAACGTAGGAAAGAAGGACGAACACGGCTCATCCCGGAAGATAATAATCCTTTGAATTAGTTAGAAATAATAAAAAAATACCAAAGTGGTAGCTAAGTTGTGGGTCTCAAATTTTATTCTCTTGAGAATCGAGAACTAAGTCGCCATCTTCGATACTCTGCGTAGGTTATACGCCGCACTGTGGAAAAGTTTAAATGTGAGTTAACTTTACAAGACAATAAATAACAAAACGTGCAAACTGATGAAACAGCAGCAGCGGCTAACGTTGTCGATAAGAAAAATTTGTCAATTTTACGATGATTTTAACAAATGGGGTTGCCTCAGTCGTGAATTTGTAGAATATTGGGTAATAATCTGTGGTTGTTTATTTATAAAGTCGTATAATGATAGACTGCGCCGAGAATCTGTTGACTGGGCTTTTTTAAACACGATCTTGATTTTGCCTAAAAAATCAATGTCTCAGACAAGGCACATTTTTGGTTGAATTTTGTTAATAAGCGAAATGCCGTTATTAGTGTGAAGACAACTCAGAAGTGTTACTGTTTAATGCGGTTTATGGAATGGCGGCGTCATCGGATTTTATTAATTTCGAAGTGAGAATGGAATAACGGTAATCGTAAATATTGATAGTCGAATTTTTATGACCAGAACCTGAGAACATTAATATTGAAGATACTTAATGCTATTCGTGCTTTGCTGAAGAAAAATTTTGGCTATTGGATTTGAGAATTGTTTGCCAAAGTCATCTTATTTAACCGTTCTGATTTTTTTGAGGTGATGTAAAAGCGCAAATAGTTAACTACTTTACTATTTTATTGTAGCTTTTAATAAAGATAATTATGACGTTCATTTATTTATTCGTATGGTACCTACATCATTCTGCATTATTTATTGTGATGTAAGTGCTATGTATGGTGCTCAGAAGATCAGTATAAACCTGTAACGTGACAAAGCCGTGAGCGACTGTGAATTGGTTCGTCTTGTAGAGTAGTAGTAGAGTAATATCGAGACTTAACTATAATCTAATACTTTAGTGCATCAGTATGGGTGTGACTAACTAACACTTCAAACTATTAATCCTCATTCAAGTAATAAATATGTAATTCAAATACCGTTACAAGTCCCTTTTTTTTGTATGTGTGAATTTATTGTAGTGTAAGTTTGCGATAATGTCATAGTGAGTAACGGCAACATCCGTCTATTAACTCCACATTACAGACACACTTCTAAGACATTTAATTTAATTGGTTTTATAGTTTAGGTTTATAAAAATCCAACATTGGTATAAATTACAATTACAATTTATGTAAGAAATGTATAAATACATTAACAATACTGTAATTTTTATTTTTGAAACCAAGATTGTAACAATGACCCTTTTTTTCCATTTCTCGCCGACTTATGAGTTATTGTATTTTCCACAATAAACGGTCGAATTCTTTATCTATTAATATATTGACATGATTGACTCGAGATTTTTTTATAATAAAATAATTAATTAAATTTTGTTGATATAGTTGTTCAATCACTCAAATTTGTATATGATTAATTTTGAAACTAAAATTGAATTTTGGTTATATCACGCTAGCTCTTATATTTCTTGAATATTAAACACAAATTAAGCATGAGACAAATTTTATTATCATCTTCTATTAAAATCTTTCACATACTCTACCATTGATTCAATGCTCTTACTATAAAGTTTCAAGTAAAAATTTATGCGACTGCGAATAATTAATTGTCAAATAAATTTAGTGTCATAACATGACTTTATTTGAAGATAAATATTAATTATCTATCAAAATATGTTTAATGATAAATGTATGAGCATTGTTAATGTGTACATCATTAAAACTATGCACTTTGTCCGAACTATTAAATCTTTCACATTTAATTTTTTATTTATTTTCTCCTATGGAAAGCGCTTTTCATTATCACGTGTTTACAGTTTAGCTTGGAATTGACCAATCCTCTTAAGGAATCAAGCAACACTACACGCTATCAAGTGCTTTGAATTTGTGACATTTACACTATTACATCAATATTATCAACAAATGTGGTACTGTTTTAAATCTGATATTCTTCTTTCTTCTAATTTGTCGCCAGTTTTTTATATTGTTAAAAATGTGTATGCAATAAAATGCTCTCAGCAATAAATTTAAGTGAGCATACTTAGCAAAATTGTAACATTTTTATCATACCACCATTAGTCTATGTCTTCAGCGGTATAAGGAAACAGGTTACCATCGTAGAAAACCAAGTCATAGTCGACCACAAACCAAATGGACGATCTTTTAATACGTTTGCAAGGTTTAAAAATCCTGGAAATAAGATAAAATACACAATAACCGTAATGTTGCGATATCTTGCATAACACTCCGCAATAGATCTTTCTTTAACCAGCTAATTAAGTTTTATTGATGAAATGAGAGTACGCCAAAAATTTTCGTATGGACATTCTTTGTCTAGAAAAGATCTGGTAAAAATACAGTAAAGCATGGTTCGCCAAGTGGCTTTTTAGAAGAACATGTCCTAAGTTTTGGACCTCATTTAAAGTCTGTCCAGAAACGAAGCGAAGTAATAAATTAACAAGTTTAACAAATTCCAATGGCGTACCGATGTATTGATACTTTTTCGAAAAGGGGGTTAAAAATGTAGAAGATGTGTAACCTTTTATCATTAATTAATTATTTTGACACATTTCATCTTATTAAATGTTCAAATTGACCTCCACCTATTTCCATGCAATGGTGTAAACTACTGACTGTTTATTTCGGTTTATTATAGTCACTAGTTTTTGATGTATTCTAAGAAAATTAAATTTTTTTTTTTTAGTTTCCACCCTGTAACTTTTTAACGAAGCTTTCCTGATAAAAACTTTATATGAAATACCCAATTTAAAATTTTTATCAAATAATACGTGGGTTTATTTTTGGCCACCACTAGTGAATCACTTTGTTTATCAGAAATTGCTAATATCATTACCGATCACATTTTTAGGAATTTTAACTAATTAATTACTAATAGAACTAGAAAGTATGTACTGTATTTGGAATGACACTTTAATAGAATTTAATGTGTTCTTAATGATATAATTATGGGAGAAATATGGTATGTTATTATAACGATAGCCTAACTAATGATTATTGTCATATCATATCGGTATATCATAAGGTGTACGCTGCAGTATTGAGTTTCATTGAATGGCATCGAGTCCTGAATTTATTCCAAGGAAACGCGTGAAGAGGTCTGCGCTTTCTGCCAACAAAAAAGTATTGTGCTCAATATGTACAATTATTTGAAATGCCATAATCAGTTGAAAACAGTTTAAGAGACAGTTGATATGTGTTCACATATGACTGGCATTGGAAAAACAACAATATTTAGACTTTTGCGTGAAGACAAAGTTTCTGTGCGTGAGCATAGTTTATCTCATGGTAGAAAAAAAAACTGAAATACCCGAATATGTAAAAAGTACAATTAGAAGAATAGTGCATCCGTTTTATTTTAAAAAAGAAATACCCACATTAAATAAAATTGTGTCAGTTGTGAAAGAGGAAGATTTAAGTAGAACAAAGTTGTGGCAAGTTTTGCACCAATTAAATTTTTCATAGGAAAAATGAATAGGAAATGAGCTCTCATTGATAAGGAAGAAATTGTATGTTGGAGAAGAAATTACCTACGAAATATCTCTAAATTACGTTCTGAAGGCAAGAAAATTTATTATTTAGACGAAACGTGGGTAAATGAAGGTTATACTGTTGAAAAATGTGGCAAGACAAAACTGTAACCAGTGGACGACAGGCTTTTTTAGAAGGATTATCTACAGGTTTAAGACCCTCTTCAGGAAAAGGGCGACGCTTAATTATTACGCATACAGGAAGTGACGAAGGCTTTGTAGAGGGAGGTTTACTGCTATTTGAATCGAAAAATACCAGTGATTGCCACGAAGATATGAATGGGGATGTTTTTGAGGAATATTTTAAACAAATGTTAGATTTAATACCAAAGGGTTCCGTAATTGTTATGGACAATGCCAGCTACCATTCCAGACAAATTAAACGTTTACCTACAACTTCCTGGAAAAAACAAGCTTTCCTCAAAAAATATTGCTTTCAAAATGACATGGTAAAAAGGGAACTACTAAGTCTAGTACAAGGTGTTAAGACAAAGTTTAAAAAACATGTATTTGACGAAATGACAGCAAAACGTAATATTTTTGTTCTACGCTTACCGACATACTATTGTGAATTAAACTCTATAGAATTAATATGGGCGCACGTGAAGGGTGCAGTAGCGAGAAATAATACCACGTTTAAATTAAGTGACGTTTGACAACTTTTAATGACTTCTTTAAGTGAAGTGACTGCGGAAAAATGAAAAAATTTATAGAACACGTAATAAAGAGGAACAAAAATGTGGGAACTTGACAATTTGATAGAAGTTACTATAGAGCCTATTGTAATTTCAATAGGGTCAAATGATACTTCTTCCGAAGAAACAGATGAATTTTCAGAATAACTGTATTTTAAAATTATATATTTATTATTTTTCCCATAAATTTAGTTTGTTCTTGTTATATTTTATTATACCTTAAATTTTCAAACTCTATAAAATGGTTTCTAACAAACGATGTGTTTTATAATTACAATGATATGTATTTTTTTGTTGTCAGCAAAACCCTATGATCTTTAGTTTAAACCTCAAGAACAGGTACGTCCCATTGTTAACGGATTAGGAGCTATTCATTAATAACTTACTTTGTAACACTATAGTATGGAAGGGTATATCCTAAAACTAGTTTTAAAATCTTTTATGTATTTCATACAAAATCTTGTACCGCTTATATGTAAAATAAATGAACTATTTTAATTTATTACTTCGTTCATCATCACGTGCTGTTACCTTAAATCGCAAATTAAAACGAGTTTTAGTTCACTTATAATGGGTAAAGTCTACCTTTTAAAATGGATCCTTCAAATTTAAACAATTTGCAATCTCTTGCAAATGAAAAGATTTCTTAACCTAAAAAATAAATTGTTAAGGAATTTCAATTCAAAACTTCAATATCAGACTATAATAAATTAGGCCATATGCTGCTGACAACGCTTTTTGAGGGTGCTACCGTAAGAGATTATTAATCAGTCTTTATGGTTGAGCGACCCTTTGTGGTTGTTTTGAAATCCTACTGAATGGCCTTCTTCCATTCCTAATATTTCAAACAATTTTCCTGAATTAAGATCTTCACAAACAAATTTCCTCTTAAAAACTCCTAATCCGTCATATAAAATATCATATCTCCGTTTGGTTAGAACCATGGATTTCCGTGAAAGATATAATTTTTAATTATCATCACTTCAGACAGACTCAGACGTTTAAATGTTTTTCTTAATGAATCTGGTATCGTCAAGGTGGGTGGTCGCCTTTGCCATTCTAATGTTTATGATAGAACAAAACTTCCAATATTATTATTAACTGTCATGATTGGGTTTTTGTGGATATGTTTTTATTGAATATTTATGTAGATTTATTTGTTTATACAGTGATCGGCAAAGAGTTTGCATCAAATGTGAAAAATTTTTGTAATTGACATATCCGAAAATTTCTTTTGGCAAATGAATTCATCATATCAAATGAACTTTGACAAATGTCATGTGACCACTGTCATGGCGGCAAATTTAAAAAATATTCCATAAATATGTAAAAAGTGAGGTTAGATGACAAGAAATTGAAAAATGTCTAAGAGAAAAGTTGTGCAGAATTAGATTATACGTCTATGTGCAAATTTTCAAAAGAAAATAACGACTATTTTTGTATGAGCTTATTATCCAGGCAATATTGTAAAAAATTGTTTAAATTGGGTTTAGAATGGAAGCATTGATCATTTTAGGATTATTTAAAAATAATTCTAAATTTGTAATTTCAACCTTTTGTTTTCTATAGGCCATTGCAACAAAGTCCGTCCTAAAAAAACAATTCACGATTGTGAAGTTTATTTGTTGGCTTTATTGTGTTTTATGCAAATCAAACGCAAAAAATTTTGTTTTCTCAATATTTCCGGAAAAAATGCCGGAAAACTGATATTTTTGAAAAGTCGTTATTGTCTTTTGAAAATTTGCACATAGACGTATAATCTAGCTCTGGACAACTTATTTCTTAGGCATTTTTCTATATCTCGTCATCTAACCTTACTTTTTACATATTATGTAATATTTTTTTAATTTGCTGCCATGACAGTGGTCACATGACATTTGTCAAAGTGATTTTTTTTGTCATTGAATATGCTGAATTAATTTGCCAAAAGAAGTTTTCAAATATCTCAATTACAAAAATTTTTCTCATATGATGCAAACTCTTTGCCGGTCACTGTATATAGATATTGATTGGTTTGTCCTATATACGATTCATTGCAATTTTGACAATGTATTTTCTACATTACTTCCGTTTGTTGAACATTCAAGCAGAAATAGAAAATAAAAGTAGAGAAGTAAACCTCCTAGAGTTAACTTTACAAATGACTAACATAAACAAACAGTATTGATTTAAAATGACAAGTCAATTGTGTCATGTTGATCGATTGCTACTGTTAACTAAAATTAGTTGCTTTACCCATTTATTCACTTTGTGATCACCACAAACAGTACCCAAAAAAAGAATAAACATAACCATAACCTAAATTAATCTAGAAGAATTTGTGTAAAAAGCGACGTAGTAATAACAAACTTCAAGTGCACACACGCATGCACACATGACAAGTGTTTACTTTGAATGATATTTAATTGTATATCATAACAGCAACTGTCAGATGATACAGAAAAAAGAAACTTTAGTAGACTGAATCATCTTTAATGCATTAGCGTTGATGGGTGTTCTATAATTACGCGAGGATCATTAACATTTTTCGACACGCATGCACTTCAATTCGTTATTCATCATAATTCGGTGCCCAGAGTAAATGAAACCTCAATTCATATCTTTTATTTCGCGCGAAACTAAATAAAAACGTCTTAGAAAAATGTAATATTGTAGGTTACGGATTTGTGCTACACACAAAAGCGAATCGTCTATATTCTTTTCGAGAATTTAATAATAAAGCCGTATTTCAAATACAAAATTTGTTCTTGAAAGATCTCAGATATAAAGTGTAGTAAATTTACTTGTTGAGGTTATTTACTTTTTCAAATTGTTCCATTTTTGCCACATGTGTATCCCATTTGGCAAGATTTATGCATGCATACGTACCGCTTTCCTAACTTATCCTAAAACCGATCTGAATCGACCTTTATCCTTTAGGACCATACGTTGGGTACGATTTTCTCTTATTATTATCATTCTTTAATTACTAACGCCCTTATCAGCGAAAAACTGTCGCGTTAGCGTTAAGCATCTAACAAAAGGACACGTCTTGGAATGGTGTATTCAAAGATGGTCTTCGAGAACGGTACCGTTCTAATGTTATAATTAAATAATTACTCCACCTATTTCGTGTTAGCGTGATAATTACGTTAGTTTTTGTTTCATTGTTTACTCAAAGTCTATTCTTAGAACTGGATGGAAAGCCCTAATACCTAACGGAAAATTTTATTTGCTCGATTTTCCTTTGTAAAGTTAGTTACGCGAGCTTGTTTATTGTTCTACGTTCGTTAGATTTTAAAGACTGTTTACTGGTTTTCGGTCCGCGTTTTTATTGGGTAGTAGCGGATAAATGCAGAAGTTTTTTCTTCCTTTAATAAATCGACTTGTTTAAATAAGCGGAGTTTATATACACACGACCGACGAGAACAACAAAGACTTTCCAAACTAAATAAAACTATAAATGCGCTTATCCAACATTTTAGTCGTTGTTGAATACTATAAAGTTCACCCGGGGTGAAATTCTACAACTGTACTATTATCTTCGAGATAATAAACAAGCGAGAATCTGCTGCCGAAGGTTTCCGTTTAACAATTAAAACGTCTTTTGGCAAATAACATTACTATAAGTTATTGTTTTTTAACTCTATTTTATTGAAAACTGAAAACAGTTCTAGAATTCTGAGAATAAAACATACCACGGTTGTTCGTTAGTTACAGTGTTACAGTATCACACAATTAATAAACCAATAAGAACAATTTTAGTTTTATGTTGTTTTTATTTGAAATTACTTGTTAATGTTTTGGACAACAAAGCTTTCTATACTTTTCTGATACATTATTAAATTGTCGCGATGGAAAATGCTTTCAAAACTGCCAAAGTAACTATATTGAAATGTTGAAGCTTGACTTCAAGTTTTGCATACGTCATTAAATAGTTACCTACTTAAATTGAAAAGTTTGTCTTTCAAATAAAGTTTATAATATGAAAATTGTTTCATACGATTCATTAAATTCGAAATGTTGTTTACCCTCAGTTTTCGACATAATAAATTGCTCTAGGTACACAAAACTTTTTTTTCTTTGAGTTATTAAATTGTAACGAACACTAGAAGAAACTTTAATAATTTTATTGGCAACAATTTTAGTGACTTTGGTGTTTAATTTAATTTAAAGTATTTATTTATTTATAGTTCAGTTTCAGCATAGTTGAGTTTTCGCTCAAATAAAATTTGAATGAGAAATTTAGCAACATTAAGGTTGGTCTCGTTTTTGTTAAACTGCTTTTATAGATGTCGACACATTCTAATTAGGATACCTTTCTTTGGAATACACAGAAATGTTTTCACTCAATTTTCTCACTGATTATACAAAAATTGAAAAATTATGGTTTTCTGAAAGAGGAAATTCAATATGAGTTTATCTCTCGTAGGTTTACAGTGCATTGCGACTAGAGAATGATAAACCTCTGTTTGTTCTTGAGACTAAGTTAAAGTTTACCCATGAATAGAATACAGTAGAAATACAGCTCCAGTCTTCTTTAATCCATTTCTAGCACAGATTCCAAACGGATTAGTTCTAAAACTAACGCTGAAAGACGGTACAACTGTAATTCGAACTACAATCGACACTTCTTTACTCTTTGATCTTCCTGCTTTATTTCTCGAAGCTGGAAGGAATCTAGAAGAAAACGATCTAGAACTACTGTCGTTGTTTTCCAAATGTTTTTGGGAGCACTAATCATGCTCCTTTCATATTTATACTAACGTTATATTTTTTGAAAATATTTTTATGATTATCTTATTTTGAATGATTAATTAAGCACTGCTCGTGTTTCTACAACCCTTGTCTACTACTTTTGAATCTCTAACCGAGTAAATTTTATGATTCTTTTGTGCAAAATTAAAATTTCTACATTCTTGTCTAGGTTGCTGTAATGAGATAAAGGCAGGACTACGGGTAGTAGTGAAAGTATTAAAATATGTTAGGATTACCCCTAAACAGCTTCCCAAAACTAACTCAAACATACAGGGTGTTTCATTAAGGCTGGCCACCGGCCATATCTCAGAAACTAGTGGACATAAAAAGTAGAGAAAAAAAAATTCATTATAAAAATGGCCATGAGAAGATCCTGGAAATTATTTTTAAGTTCCGTAATTCATCGCAAGAGAGCGCAATTAAAAATTTAAAATTAAAATTCTAAATTTCTCCAAAAGTTCCCACATTAGTGCATACTTTTGGTAACATCGTTACAAAGCCTAAACAGTTTTGCATCATTTTGGTCTAAGGCTCATTGGCATACCGACCTTAATAAGAGTGGGGGAAGCTATTGAAAGTGTAATCATTTAAATTGCTGTTATTTTTAAACGACTTATCTGATTTTAGTAAACCTAGGCTTGTTAAGAAGAGAAAGGAAAGTACTTTTAACTGTCGTATTTGTTGGTACGCGATAGTTTATAATAAAATTATTAGAGGGCGCTATTTATAATACTAGTTTTTAATTTTATTCTGAAAAATTAAATCATACGGTATAATTATGACACCATAATCGAAAAGTAAATTAAATTTGTTACAAAAAACGTAAATAACGCAATTTGATATCTTTATTCGTTCCAGAGTTATGGCAAAACAAGACTTTTTAACCGTTTAATTTAATAGAACGGTAAAAATCATAAACAACTGTTAAAAAACAAGTAAAATTCTATAAATGTTCAAATTGACGCCCGTTTTGTAAAATACAACTATTAATTCTTCTTCTCGTACTGGAAACAGCTGTTTCGATTTCGGCTCGTGAAATTCACTTTATTGCAATTTCAATTCGGTGAAATTGGTTGGTCTCGTTTCGTAAACAATATCTTTGATTCTTCCCCACAAGTAAAAATCTAATACAGTTAAATCCGGGGATCTAGGTGGCCACGGAAACAAACTACCCTTTCCGATCCAGCGATTTGGGTATCTAACATTTAAGAAATCACGGACTCTTCGGGAATAGTGTGAATGGCATCCATCATGTTGATACCACATGGATGCTCTCACGTCAAGGGGAATGTCTTCTAAATGATTATTTTGTAAAATGTTTAAATAAGATTCACCATTTAGGTGTCCATCAAAAACAAATGGTCCGATAATTCTGTCACTTAAAACACCACACCACAAATTTTCACTCCATCTGTTTTGAGATCCACTTCGCGCATCCAATGAGAATTTGTTTGCGACCAATAATGCATATTGTGCAAATTAACTCTGCCGCAGCTACTAAAAGTAGCCTCACGGTCCATAAAAGTCAGTGTCTGATAGAGCCTGGTGTAAAACTAGATGATAGGGATGCAGCTTAAAATCTCTTACAATTCTGAACACAAAACCAAAACTTACACCTAGTTCTATGAAATTCTCCCTTATGCTTACTTGAGGCTTTGCTTCTTCGCCGAAATACTTTTCTAGTGTAGTGCCTTTAATCAGGATATATGATAGCGTATTGTCGTTCCGCAATAGCTGCATTTTGAAAACATTCAAAATACACGGCAAGCATGTCGTAAGCCTTAGCATTATGGTATACGACATTTTTGAAGGATAGCACTAATTTCTGATTAGGCCAAATGAAACCCAAAACCAATGTAGGAAAAAATTTTGACAACACAACATCTATCAAAATTAAGTATTATTTCAATTTATTTAGCTCAATAGAAAATGAGCTGCCTTTTTTCGCAGCTAACTAGTTTATTATTTTAAAACACACCACATTATAATTATGCCTTAGAAGTTTTCTATGTTGTTATAAACGTACTAGAAGAAGAATTAATAGTTGTATTTTACAAAACGGCCGTCAATTTAAACATTTATAGTTTTTCACTTATTTTTTAACAGTTGTTCATGATTTTACCGTTCTATTAAATTAAACGGTTATGAAGTCTTCTTTTCGTCATAACTATGGAACGAATAAAGATATCAAATTGCGTACTTACGTTCTTTGTTACAAATTTAATCTACTTTCCGCTTATGATGTCATAATTATACGGTAGGATTTAATTTTTCTGGATAAAATCAAAAAACTGGTAATGAAGTAAAAAATCATTTTTTTTGCAATAACTGTGTAACGAGCAAAGATATCGAGTTCCGGTTTTTTGGTTTTTTCTTGCAAATTTAATCTACTTTCAGATTATGAAGTCATAATTATACCGTATGACTTAATTTTTCTGAATAAAATTAAAAAAACTGGTATTATTACAAATTGCGCCCTCTAACAATTTAATTATGAACTATCGCGTACCAATGAATACGACAGTTAAAAGTACTAACTTTATCTTCTAAACAAACTTAGGTTTACTAAAATCGGAAAAGTCGTTTAAAAATAACAGCGATTTAAATGATTACACTTTCAATAGCTTCCCCCACTCTTATTAAGGTCGGTACGCCAATGAGCCTTTGACCAAAATGATGAAAAATTGTCTAAGCTTTCTAACGATGTTATCAAAGGTATGCACTAATGTGGGAATTTTTGGAGAAATTTAGAATTTTATTTTTAAATTTTTAATTGCGTCCCCTTGCGATGAATTACGGAACTTCAAAATAATTTCCAGGATTTTCTTGTGGCCACTTAATTAATTTACAATCGTTAATTAAGAGATTTTATACATTAAAGAAAACTTGATTTTATTTAAAATAAAATGGTCTTTTGAACCCCTTCAGTGTGGAGGTAGGAAAACAAACAACTCAAAAAGATGTGCTTGCCATTTTTATTTTAAATTGAATTTTTGAGGAATACTTACTTGAATTCTATTACTTTGTTAAAGTTTAATTTTTATTCAATTTTAATGTTCTAAGCGGTCTGTTTTTCCGACCTTTCGTGTGCTACTATTGCCGAATTTGCAGGCTCACCTGAAAATATTTTTCATAACGGTAAGACTTCTCCACGCCTACCTATCAGAAACAAACACTTAATAAAGCAAAGTCAGACTGTGTCTTTCAGCGGTGCTGACACTAATATGGCGGTAATTAACAAACGCCATTCTGAAGTCTAACTTTACCTTGTCCAATCAGACCTGATCCAGGATAAGCTGACTTCGGCTGTGAATATCTCTCATTCACGCTCTCGGAAAGTGCAAACCCTCTGCAATTCGAGGGTGTTTGGTTCTTGGTAAGGGTCCTAAGAATCAACTGCGGAAACGAGCACTATAAGACATGGTATGTAGAGACAGTAAAGAACCTGGGGAGCATATGTGGTTTAATTAAAGAACCTTCTCAAGAAGCCCAAGACTATGGTATGAATAACACAGGATCGAACTTTTGTGGTAGTCTAATTGAGTCTAAAACTCTGTTCCAAAAAATAGTATAACACCTATTCAGTCGGAAACAAGAAAATGATAGAGTGAGGCTCTTTTGTCAATGAAAAAGATCACCAGACCCTGAAAGCAAAGCAAATAAAGGAACATTTCCGACTGTTGACCCTAATGTTAAATAAAATAGATAAAGATTGTGGGGATAATCCTAGTGAACGTATAATAAAAAAGGGCATATTTTGCTGCTTTATTCAGTCAATGGGAATTTTTGAGATTGCCCTGATTCAAGAACTTTGGTTATGTCTATTCTAGTGTCCAATACTTAAGTGGAGATAGGACCAACTTGGAAAATGAGTCACACTTGCACAATTTTTTATGACTACCAGGTAAAACATATTGACTGTAATAAAACATAATCTGACTGTAAGATGCACTACCAGAAAAGTTTTCTGGTGGAATAATGCCTAGAGTAACGTCAAAACGTACGTCAGTTTTTTTTAGAGTTTTTTTGTGTGTGTTTTTTAGGGATTTTGGTGCAAATATAAAATATGGTCAACAAGAAAAACATGTTGTTTCTGAGAATCACCACTTTGGTTTCCGGACCTGGTCATCAAGACCCTCCCAGATAATTGGGAAAAATGTATAACACAATTTCATAAAACACAATCACATTACACACTTAATTAATATTATTACATGTGAATACTAGGGTGGGTAAGTGTTGGCATGTTTAGGTTTTAGTGGTTTTCCTAAACCTTGAAGTAAATGCTTGGCCAAGACGGTTTTGTCACTACACTGTACAGGTATATACTGATCTTCTGAGGCACCATACATAACACTTACATCACAATATAATATTTGAAATGTACCATACGATCAAATAAATAAATAAACGCCTAGAGAATCGGGAGAAGCAAATCAGTTAAGTTTTCAATAAAACAAAAGTAACAGGAACCTGGGAGACTTATAGGGCCTTGTTAACTGATTACAATAAGGTACTCAAGGAGTCTTAGAAGTCTTCGTGCAGAAGGCATTGTAAAGACACCGAAACTGTCCCAGACAATGTTAAGTTCTTTAAGATCTTAACGAATAACTTTCAAAGTGCACTACACATCATTTAATGTAAAGTGTGAAGGAGAAGGAAACTTTAAATAATCTTCTTTGAACTCATTTTTTAGAAGAAAGAGCGTATAAAGGTGACCCCATAAACCGGACCTAGCAAAGGATAGATGAAGCTGTTAACAACCGTCCATGGTAGACCGACAGGCAGTCAGTAAAGTGATAATTTTTAAAAGGGTCAAATGAGTTATAAATTTATTTGATCCGTCTAAAATACTAGGCCTTAATAAAATCATATTCATCATGCTACAGAAGGAAGCAGACTTTTGTGAGATTTTTATTGCTGGTCTGGATCTACACTACAGGCCTAGAGATGTAGAGGCTTACCAGGAAGAATCTTATTTTAAAGACTATTGATAGGACTAATTAGTCTAATGTCATTTGTGCGAAAGACAATGGAGAAGATTATGGATGGACATATTAGAAAAGAGATTTCAAAAAAATGTGCAGAGCTAGCCTTCAGAATTCTAAGTAGTACCGTTGAGGATGCTTTGGATAACAAACAGATTATGTTAGTGGCTTTATTGAACATAAAAAGCATTTAACAATACATCCTTTGATTTCAGAACCGCGGCCCGGAGTAGACAAGGTCTAAAAGAAATTAGCTGCAGGAAGATTGACTGCGTGCTAAGACAATGGATGGTATTTACATTTTTTGAGCATATAAAGACTGTACTTCAAGGTAGAGTTTTCTCCCTTCTGTTGTAAAACTTAGTGATGGATGGACTGCTGGCAAAGATGAGAAAGATGACCTTGCCATCTTTACCACGGCAACAGAAATAAAATAATACAATAGTGTAGTTTAAAACTGTCTATTTGCGATGTCCTTCAGATAGTTGTTACGGTTCAAAATACTCGAACCCGAACGTAGATCGCAAGAGTTGCACGTTGCGACAAAAATCAAATTTACTGCGCATGCTAAGCTTTTTCTCATTGGTGGATCGATTTATTCTTAATATTAATCGAAACGACGGGCGGGCATTTTGTGACTTTCTCTTTTCTATTGAGAGGTTGTCGGCGCTTCACGAAGCTAAAAATTACACGTAAAATTACAATGTGGCTTCAATAATTTTAAATTAAATTAGTGTGGAAATATAAATCCGACCAATTTCTTTTGCTATTTCTGTTGTTGTCTCGTGGTTGTGTTAATTGCTAATTACAACGTATGCTTTAGCACGTGTCTTGACCTCATGCTCTACTTATACCTTACTGTCTGGATAATTTCTGGGGGCGCTGGAACGAGCAATTGGGAATCCTTCGCTAGACAAATTGTGCCGATTACCACGGTGTTGCCTACCTCGGAGCTGCAACGGCCGATTGTAGTCCACCGGTTAATGGTCGCGTCCGCTGCGTTTCTGCTATTTTGAAGAAAACGATTGGTTTTCAGAGATTTGTCGCCTCATCCTCCTCAGAGAAATCCTACCGATTTTCTAGTAGCTGTCAACTGGCTGTCGTTAGCAAGAACCTTCCTTGTAAAAAAAAAAAAAAAAAAAATAAAAAAAAAAAAAAAAAAAAAAAAAAAAAAAAAAAAAAAAAATTTTTAAATTTTTTTTTTTATTTTTTATATTTTATTTTTTTTTTTTTTTATTTAAATTTTTTTTTTTTTTTTTTTTTTTTTTTTTTTTTTTATTTTTTTTTTTTATTTATTTTAATTATTATTTTTTTTAAATTTTTTAAATTTTAATTTTTTTTTTTTTTTTTTTTTTTATTTTTTTTTTTTTTTTTTAAAAAAAATAAATAAAAAAATAAATTAAATATAAAAAAATAAATTAATTTTTTTTTTTTAAATTAATAAAAAAAAAAATTTTTTTTTATTTATTTAAAATTAATTTTTTTTTTTTTTAAAATAAATTTTAATTTAAATAATTAATTAAAATTTTATAAAAAAAAAAAAAAAAAAAATTTTTTTTTTAAATTTTTTTTAAAAAAAAATTTAAAAAAAAAATAAAAAATTTTATAAAAAAAAAAAAATAAAAAAAAATATAAAAAAAATAAATATTAAAAAAAAAATAATAAAATTTTTTTTTTATATATTAATTTATTTTTTTATCCAAAAAAAATTAAATTATCTTTTACACTGATAAGGAAACAAATTTGAAATAATAGATAAATGCAATAGGAATACAAGATTATTAAAAACCAAAGAATTTTGACAACAAAAATATATACAAAAAGTGTTAGCAGTGTTGCCATCTTGGAAAGTTTCCAACTACAACTACATTTAACAAATAGAAAATAACTTGCAGAAATCTGTAGTCTTTAGTCAGATATGTAAAAGTTACGCTATATGTTGAATTCCTGACTACTAGAATATCTAGGAGCTGTCAGTGATAATTACCGACTCACGAACTCCCCTTGCGTTTGTGCTATTATACACTGATTAGTCCCAATAAAGCAAAACACGTGTGTGTAGGTGCCCTAAAGAGCTATTGATCGTATACACCAACTTCATCAAAGTAATGGAAAATACACATTGAAACAATCATGTGGAATTGAAACTTAACGAAAAATGTACAATTCCAAAAAAAAGCGGGTTAAATTATAAAAAAATTTAACACATTCTTAAGAGATTATTATCTATAACAAATTTTACGACACACAATTAACTTGCATTTTCTTAGATTATTACCTATATAACGTAGTTTTAAATGCAAAAATCTCCATCCATTACTATTGAAATTCAAAGAAACATGTACAAAGATCTAACACAAAAATGAAATACAAACAATGAAATCATAGTGCAAGTTATGTAGAAAATAGTCTTACAAACGGAAAAAAACACATACGTTTGCAGGAGGGGAGGAGTTGCTAAATATAAATCTAAGTTGTCAGAATACCGAACCCCCGGAACCTCCCAATAATCGCGGAAAGATTTAAATTTCTTTGATTGGCTCGCGATGCCGTGCTGATAAAAACGATTCAAAGTGATAGTTTTTTTAGGGATTTTGTAAGCTCAACTATACATTCAAGAAATTGATATTTTCGCGATATAAGCTTAAAAATTGGGTTTTTATTAACAAATTGATTTGCTTAGATTGGCAGAAACCGCCAATACTATTTATTTAGTTTGAATATCGACATATTGTTTAATTCCACAATTAATTTTAACATTTTTGAGTTCTGGCGTCGCCTAGGAAACATGGTTAAAGATTTTTCTCTCGAGATCCATTTTCGCGTCAAAACAACCGAATGTCATGCTGGGGCACTCAAATTGTCCGAGACATTTTTGGTCATTATCGCAAACCTCAAAAATATGATACTTTTCAAGATATCGAACGCGCCTGTAACTTTACCTTAACGGTGGTGTGGAAAAAAGTTGACTTGCTAGACATATTTAAATCAGTTTTTATGTTTCAGCAGCAGTTGAAACGGTTTTCTATAATATCTTGAAAAATGTGTCACCGTGTGAACTTCCTACCCGTTTTCTTAACAAAAAGCGCAATCTAAGTGCCCTAACGTGGTATGTCGTCGTTTTTTTTTTCCCGAAAGTGAACAGCAAGAGAACAATTTCAAAAATTTTCCTCTTGGCGACCACATAACTCAAAAAATGTCGATCCAAATAATTTGCATGATAGGACCAAAAATATACGACAACAAAAAATAAAATCGATGTTTTAGAGATTCTTGAATCGTAGATTTTAACCTAAGCAAATCAATTTGTTTTTGAAAACTCATCGTATGCGATTTTTTTTTAACCTGGTTACGAAATAATTTCTCACTCAAATGACATTTTTCCAGAACTTTATCGATTGTGTATTTAGTAAATCAAAGAATATTAGAATATATCACTAATTTGAAGTAAAGCAGACTAGTAACAATCGAAAAAAAGTTTTTAAAAACAAGTGGCAGAACGGCAAAAATTAAAACCAACCCTATTTTTTTTTACTTCTCTGCTACTCCATTAAAAAAGCAAAGTGGACAAAATTGTATAAATTTAGCTGTTTTGGCTAATACTATATACTTTAATTTTCTGAAAAACTTTATTTTTCTCCACTGAAAACTACATGAGTAAAATAGATTTCGTAATATTTCAGATAGTGTTGATGTTTTACCAGATTGGGTTTTTACATAGCGCCCGAGCAGGGACAGCTCAATTCAAGTTATTGAAGACACTACTGAATATAGAAATTATATCAATCGGAATAAAGAGACGACACTGAGTTCAATGCAACCTTACCACACAAATGATCAGGTATTTTAAATTTTAAAATGATATCATTGGGAATTGTTTTTAATATAATTTCTACAATATTCTACCAGTATTTACCTCAAATATATTTTAATATCTACTTAAAATATCTTACAAACATTTGCTCAAAATAATTTTTTGAAATTGTTACATTGACTATGGCGACTAAAAGTAGTAACCTGTTAAATTTTAATAAATAACAATTTTGACACATTTGATTTATCCAATTTTGACCCAATAAGTAAGTTGCCTTTCAACTTTATTTTGTTTAATGTCGCCTCGAATTGTGATAGATTTGGAGATTTATTGAAATTTAATCTCACAGTTTTCGGTCTGTGCTGTGTGGTCTCTCAGTACTTTTTCATGTAGTTCCATTTTCTTGCATGTTATTAATGTAACTTCTTGACGGTATCAGCTCTGTTTGATTGTTTTTAGACAAGAGACACAGTTGTTTTCCTTCTTAGTTGGTGCATTGTTCGTGTTTTTTATGTCGGTTCTGATTGTTGAAATATTTATGCTTTATTTTGTGACCAAAGTGTGGAAAAATGTTATTTAAAAATGTCAAAATTTGTAACGTTGTGTAAGCAAGATGTTTATGTAAGCGTAACATTTTACTGGATTCATCAAACGTCAAAACGTGAACTGTGGGAGTTTTTGTAAAGTGCTGCGAGCGGGTGTGTTGCTCAAGCGATTCAATTACATGGAACAAATGACGTTGAAAGTTTTGTAAAGCAAGTAAATTAATTCCTACTTACATTTTTAACTACTTTGTGCTTTGGTTGAAAATTAAGTGTTGTTTTATATTATTGTGTTACGAGGTTGTTTGCGCGACGTAATATTTAACCTTAATCCGGAAAGCTAATTGAAGCTATTTCGATGTTGCTTAAATTTATGTGTTGCCACATGTACTCCCGGACCAGTGGTGAAAATTCAATCACTATGTGGACGTTTGTGTTAAATGTACCTGGATGACTATATTTCTTGATGCGTTGAATTATCCAGTTGCTGATATTTCATTGTTTTGCATTTCGCAAGGTTAAGATAAAAAACTTAAGCTACTTTTATTGCTCAAATGCAAATATGTAAAATGGTAATTGTTTTAATAATTATGTTATAAGATAATTATTACACGGCTTTTTGTGATTATGTTCTGCAAACTGTTTTTATGAATATTTTCCTGAAATTGTAAACATATATTTAATAATTTTACAAAATTAAAAAAAAATGTATTTTATAATTAAGAAAAAAAAATATAAAATGAAACATCAAAGAAAAACAAGTAAATACATTTCCGAGAAATTTTTTTTTTGAATATGCCTTAATACGTTAACCTAATAAAGCAAAAAGAATAAAAACAAGATATTTTTGACAACAAAAAATAACATTTCGCTCCAAACGATCTGTAAAATAACCGATAAACAACACAATTAAAAACGGAACAATCTGTCAACAATACATCGTATCATTTTTCCCTCCTGTCGTAAAAAAACAGGTACGTACGCGAAGAAATGTCTTTGCGGGGTGGCGCTAAAACAATAAAATAGCATCAGACGTCACATTTTAGTGATTAATCTGTTTTATCGATAACAAAGCGTCGACACATCGTGTGACACTTATGGAGCTTTCGCCGCTTTGGGGGCACATGTTGAGAAAACAAAGGATTTAATTCATATCCGGACAAAAGCACAAAGCTGTTGTGTTATAAAAGACGACAATTTTCGAAGTCGGTAACCAAAAAAAAAACTCGATTCTGTATTTTTCTGGAAAGGTGAGTGTAAAAGAATTGCGGCGTGACAAAAATTGAGATTAAAGTTTAAAACATATTTTGCGCCTTTACAAATCCCGTGTTAATCCGCGGATTAAAGATCGGGGAAAAACACATTTCCGCCACATAAATCTTGCTGCACTAAATAATATTCGTAGGAAAACCTATGATTTTCAATTTAGTAACGAAATTACTTTTTTTTAAAGCAGTCGGACCGGAAGCTGCCGCCAATAAAACGAAGAAACGAAATAAAACTGAAATTAAATCCTCCCCGTAGTTTTTTTCAATAGATTTTCTAGCGAGATTTCTCTTGTCGACCCATGACATAAATAAAACATCAGCGCCAGCAACATTTCAATTTGAAAGTAGCTCCTCTAGGTTAAATCCGTGGTAGATATACATTATACAATATTCAAACGTATCAAATGGACAGTTTAAAATTACTAGGGTTTAAATTATTGATAAAGAGAAGGGACGGAAATAAACCTGTTCCGTCTATTCGTTCGAACTTCCGTGAAAGAAACGAACATTTTGCATCCCTTTACCATCGAACGCATGAAATGGTTAATAAAACTTTTGCAACTTAAATGTAATTATTGAAAAGATAAAATATATCCACATTACCTATATGGTGGTATCTCATTCATGCATGACTAAAGTTCTTATTGAAGCAATAATGGTTATGAATGCGAATGAATGCCTAGTTCGAGCTCTGAATTTTTATTAAGCTTTTCTTCAAGTTTAATATTTTAACAAAATTGTTTTTACGCATTATAGTGTGAACAATAAAGAACGATGGTGGCGCGCGTGGGTCAGTACATGGACCGTTTTTATAAAAATATTAAATAGACAAAGGGATATATGTTATATAACTATTAATTATTAAGTCCTTCGGCGTTGGACTTAGAAAACTTTCCGCAAACCCTTATGAATAAATCAACTACGCGTCGTAGCTGAGGGTTGAAATTCAAATTTCGACATTATTTCGGGCACAGAGATTTTATAATTTTTACATAATTTCGATTAAGAAGTTTAATGCAAATTTTTCGAGGAATTTGTGATTCTTTACGTGTGTCCAACAATAACGATTTAAACTTAAAACCGGTGCCAATCATAGTTTTAATGTTGGTATGCTTCCTGTCATTCGTAGAAAAACGCGCATTGAATAATGATCGATCTCCTTTTGAAATTTTTCCGTCGGCGCCTACGTAGAAAAACACCCACTTTGCCCGAGATAATTTGTTTCATTATATTAACTTTCCTAATTGATGTTCCAACTATAAATGAACAACCACAAAAGTAAAGGAAATGATATTTTATGGTGACGTGTGTCAGGTTCGCAACTTTGCCAAACTTTCTCTCGTATAATGATGAAAGTTTTTAAAAGCTCGAGGTTTTTTATTTCCGTTTTTTTCCACTATTTGAGGTTAGTACGAAGTTGCATTTTATGACACGTACACGCGAGGTATTTTAGCTAAAGAAATCATACTTCGTATATACACGTTGTTACGATATCGAACTTGAGAGAATATATTGCAGAGAAATCCACCCTCGGTTCTGCAAACACCAGGAAGGCGTCTAATCATTCGTTGGACCCCGCATTTACATTACAATCAATTTGCTGCGTCATCTTCAAAATACTGAATCACCACCCCATAAAAATTTTTATATAATTTCAATTACGACCCTAAATCATTCTTTCCCTTTAAGCTTGCGTCTAAATACATAAAGTCTAGCAAAAACCAAACTCATTTCGTACTTTCGTAATAAAAAGCGTGACGTAACAAATTTCAAAATTTAAGCTTGTCCAAAATCATGAGTTTCGCATCGTAATGACATATCTGCTGAATTGTATTAGTTTTTTATAATAATTATAAAAAAAAACATTTTAGTGACCCATAAAATTTAAAAGTAATTAAAAAAATTAGTAACGTTTATGTATATTTCTCCCTCCTACATCATTTACATTTCATCTAAAATTATTACGTACAAATCGATTAAAATTAGAAATTAATCTTTTAAAATTTTTATTAATCTTGCGTTATTTCCGGTATCAAATGGTTTTCAGAGGCTTGTAAACAAGTTTTTACGTTTAAACGGTTTTAATCAATTTTATTTTTAATTATTTTTTCTTAAAAGATTAACTAATTTCTTATACCTATTATAAATAGTTAATAAAAATAATCGTCTTCCTGCTTCCTGTTCTTCAACTTTGGATAAACCTGTGAACGTCTTATCCTCTTCTTCTAACTCTGGTTCTACATTCATTTCTTCATTTTCCCAAGCCATTCTTCTTGTAAACATTTAAGGTCGCTAATTTATATGTACACAATTTTGCCCGACGTTGCTGGCGCCATGTGCAAAATTGCTCAACCCAAATATAACTCTATTCCAAATAGACTTTATTTTTGTATTAAAAATGCACATTATATTAATGACATTTTAAATTATTAATTATCTGAGAATCTAACGTTTTATAGTTACTCCAAGTTTATATTATTACAATATTTACAATAGATGTACCCGCAAATAAACTGAAAAAAAGTTAATAATAGGAATGCATTATTTTTTTATTTACGAGATGAATTTTTAACTAAAGTTCAAATAAAGAAGTAAAACTAAAATAAAAAAAATAATTTATTAAATTGTTTAAAACAGTATTATACGAACGTAGGCTAATAATATTAATAAAAAATTTAAACATTTCTCAGGGTAAATTTTATCGTTAATGAGTGTTCCATGTAAACATGAATTGACATTCTCTACCATATGCCAGTGTTATCCAACTTTTTTTTAATTTTTGAAAATAGAGCTGTACGGGTTCCAAACCCCCTAACCAAAATTAGATGCATATCTGTATATATAATTTCCTTGAAATCTCTGACTGTCTGTTTATGAACTCCTCCAAGATGTTAAAAAAAACCGAGTACAATATTCAATAGAGGATTTTAAGGAGTCTAGATGCAAGGGTTTTTAAAACTCTAACTTAACCCTTTGGAGGGTTTGCCACACCCACTCTCCCCAAACTTCAAAATTAACTTTTGTTTTTATTACCAAATATGTTTGTCTTGACAAGACAAACATCTTCTGTATACATCATTTTGACCTATGACCTTAAGATCAAAAGTTATAGGTCAAAATTCATACGTCCGTAGGACGTGCTTAAAGACTGGTAGCTATATAAAGAATTAAAAGAGCTTTCACATGAGGTACCTGTCGACCCATTTAAGATTTTTGACATGAGGGTTGCCGGAGCCACCCGGGTGATACTTCGTCGTAAACTTTGTCTTTTGGAAGATGCCCCCCGCCAAACAAAAATTGGTTTGTCCGAGCGTTTATTTTGAAAGTGTCAGGTAGCTACAATAAACGGTTTAATGCGTTTTCAGTGGGCCACCTTGTATAATAAAGCTCAAATATATTTTAATAAATCATACCGATTGCGATGTCTTTATTTTGGATCAAAAATCTCCAATTATTTCGAAAGTATCTGAAAAAAAACGAAAAATGCCATATTTGAAAATTTATTTAGGTATTTCATTAACCCTACACTGCACGCCTAGGGTCTGTCAGACCCAAGAGTAATTTAGTTTGGTGGTAATTCTTAGTTTACAAAACATACGAGTCTGCGCTCTCTAATACCTTTAAGTTATATTACGACAATCGCTTCGCAGTCGTTTCAACACACTGAAAAGAGTCATAACGATTTTTTCAACAGTTTGGTCTCACAGACTCAACGCGTTCTTTCGTGTAAAGTATTTTTCATTTTCGTGTTTACTTGATAGACAATAAATATTGTTTTAGATCTAATTATAAATCTTTTTTCTTTCTATAATTATTACTAGAACATCATTTAAAATATTTACAACAAATTGATCTTGGATATTACAGAATCACTGAATCATTACGATCCATACGAAAGAGAAGTAGCAAGACTGCAAAACTTATTTGAAGAAGTTGAGAGAGATGGCGAACATTATTCCGATTTAGATGATTCTGCAACAGAAGAGCAGATTGAAGAATTCAGCGACCATGATACTGAGAGTGAACATGAAGTTGGTAAAAGTGAGATATTATCTGTTCAGACTTATGATGCTAATCGCAATCAGTTATTCTATCAGGCAAAAGATGATACTAAATGGAGAAAACTGTGTGGTGCTAAAAATGTCAGAACAAGACAAGACAATATAATTGTCAAACTTCCTGGAGTTATTGGTGTTTCAAAAAATGCATCTTCTTTCAAGAATGCTGGCAACTTTTTTTGACAATGCAATTATGACTGAATTAGTGGAGAGTACAAATATATATATATATATATATATATATATATATATTGTAAAATATCTGAACGCTATTCAAAAAAGTCTGATACAAGACCAACGCTCATATTAGAAATAAGAGCTTTATTTGGCTTACTTTATTTATCGGGTGTATATCATGCAGGCAGAACATCTATTTTCGAATTTTGGTCTGATTATGGTACAGGATTAGATATATTTCCAGCTACAATGGTACTTAGAAGATTTCGGTTCCTACTGCAATGCTTGCGAACAGATGACATTCAGATGAAAGAACAACGCAAAAGTCAAGACAAACTAGCACCAATACAAAAAGTGTTTGAAGCTGTAGGGGCAAATTTCAAAAAACATTAGATGGTTGGAAAATATATTACTATCGATAAAATGTTGCTATCTTTCAGAGGCCGTTGCAGCTTTCGAATGTTTATTCCAAACAAGCCAGCGCGATACGGTTTAAAAGTCTTTTCTGTTGTTGACTCGCAAACCTACTATACATAGAATATGGAGGTTTATTGCGTAAAGCAGCCCGATGGTCCATTTTCAGTTAGCAATGCATCGTCTGATATAGTAAATAGATTTTGTTTGCCGCTATCCCAATCCAGGAGAAATGTGACGATAGACAATTGATTCACGTCTGTTGAAGTTGACACCCATTTACTACATAATTATCATTTGACAGTAGTTGGGACATTGAGAAAGAACAAAAAGCAAATACCTGGTGAGTTTTTGATAAAAAGACCAGAAAAATTAAATATGTTTGGTTTTACTAAAGATATGACTATTGTGTCATATGTCCCCAAAAAAAAATAATCAAGTAATTCTGTTGTCCACTCTTCATCACGATGACTCAATTGATCCCGAATCTGGAACAAAAACTAAACCCAAAATAATAACTTTTTATAATTCTACCAAAGGAGGGATTGATATCGTGGATCAACTCTCTGCAAAATATAACGTAGCCAGAAATACCTGTAGATGGCCGCTAGTGTGTTTGTATGGACTTCTCAATATCTCTGCAATAAACGCTTTTGTCATATATAGAAGCAACTCCAATGTTCCACGTAGGATATTTTTAAAACAGCTTGGCAAGGAATTAATTATGTATTACATGAAAGCAAGGGTAAACTGTCAATATTCACCAAGAGAAATTCGACAACTTTCGGCCAAAACCAGTGGCAGCAAAGTGGAACATAGTTCCAAAACAGTCAAAATAAACGTGAAAGATGTGCTTTCTGCAAGGATCGTAAAACCAGGTATTGTCAAAAATTTATATGCTTGGAGACCTGTATGTCAAGATTGTGCGTCAAAAGTCCCCGAATAATTTTTGTTGTAAGTGTTTCGATAAAATATTCTAAAACCTAAGTATTTTTGTTTAATATTTTATTCTATTTTTAAAAAAAATATTTTTGATTTTTCTCAGTCTGTATGTTCCTTTAATTTTACAGTATATGCATAAATATTTAAATATACATTTATTTTCTAAAAAATACAGTATTTAATTTTGGGTACCACAGACCCAAGGCGTTCTTTCGTGTAAATATTTAACACGCATCTACTGAAGGGTTAATTACGACAGCAACTAAAAAAATTGGTACAAAAGTTACATAATAAATTATAATAAATCTGATTATTAATATATTAATATAAGTGTTGCAAATTACGCGCTTAACGTACCGCCGCCTAATGCTACTATTTATTTTATGGAATAAATTTTATATGAAAAAAGATTAAGTCAAATATGACATCAATGCGTCTTCAGGACTTAGATGTTTATTGCAAGAGAAAAAACAATGGTTATTTAATTTGTACCTAAATTTTTGTTAGCTCATTAAACGCAACAATATAAAAATTTAATAAAAGTTGTTATAAGTTTTTACTTTATTTATTTTAATTTTTATAATCTACATTAAAATTTTAAATAAACCACATCAAGTTTACTTTAGTCTAAAGCAAAATTTTACTAAATGAAAAAGTAAACTTCACATAAAATAAAAATTATGCAAAGTTATTACTTTTAAACAACTTTACATAAAAGAATTAGAAAATAATAAATGAAAGAAAGATGATAATTTATAACTCACTTAAACTTTCTTTTTGTGTATCATACTAAATTACTTTTTGATACAATTATTGAAAATTTATCGTAGGTATAGCAAATTATAAATAATTTATTTTCTGTCTATTTTAATGTATTTCAGAAACGTTTTCTATTACGTAGATCAGTTTTTAAAATTGTGGGCAACTTTGCTGCTAACTTTAAATCCTTAAACATTAAAACGGCAAAATGAACAACAAACACATGTAAATAATTAATTCTGTATTTACAGTAAGAAATTGCCCTTCAAGATTGGGATGAATTTTTTCAACTGACCAAAGTACAACCAAACACTCTGTTACGTTTTATTTAGTAAGTGACCTACTATGAAAACCGATGAAACGTATTTTGCTGTTGATAAAATGGATCAGAATTAAAACCACGACTGAAATATTAAGTGATGTTCACCAATAGTGTCAAACATGTGTATGTAGGTGCTAATAGTAAATTTCCGATTTTTAATAGACTTGAACTTGTTTAGTTTGAATGAGTTATCAGGTTATATTAATCTAGGAGTGTGACCGTACGTTTTTCGGGGCGTGTACAAACTAATTTTTTTGTTGATAAACGATTAACGCTATGATGTTAAAATACGTCTACAAATTACGATTTTTTGTAAAGTTTATGGTTTTTTTTGTATTTATAGAAAACACTAGAATAAACCCCAAAAAATTTTGGGCAAAATTTGTTAATTTGAATGGTTTTTAATTACCAATGTTTTTTAAATTAACTAATTAGTTAATTACAGTGTATTTTAAGTGGCGAAACCATATTTTTTAACCTTCTAAATCGATTTGCCTATCATTTGGTACGTTTTTCAACTTAATCCGACATTTCGTTCCTCTACATCTCGGCTTTTATATATAAGCCTACGATATTAACAATTATACTGTAAAATTAGTAAAGTGTGGCTTAATTTAAGTTCATTTTTTTAGCATGGGGCGCAATTTAAGTAATAATCACAATTGGGACAAAAAATTTATAATTTTTTTGTTTTGCATGAAGACTACATTGTTTACAAATAAACAATTAAATTAACTGTAACTAAACTGTTACAAAAATAATGTATAAATAAAACAAATTGCAAATATTTTACGAACTTTCTTGTTCTGTTTAAATATTGTGATATATTTTTTCTACTTAAGAATTCAAAATGCATTATAGATTTTTCTTTTTTGCATTCGTTATTTTAAAAACTACGCATCTTTTAGTCTGCTAAGAGCTTTATCACTACATGCCTAGAGCGCAGCGCCTGGTTAGATGAGTTTGTATACTCTGAGGCAGTAAACATTTTATGGTAATCAGACGTCTGGTTTAATTTTTACGGTTGTTCTTTGGAGGTAAATTTTTTAACTCGGCCGCAGATATGCCTGATTCAGTTTTCAAGCACCGTGCTGTGATCCAATTTGTGCTCATATCTGGTAAAAAAATTTCAGAAATCTTAGGAAGATTATGGCAAGTGTATCGATTAAGTGTCTGTCACAATCACGTGTTTTTGAATGGGTTCTGCCACTTCTTCTGGTTCCCTAAAATAAAGAATCAATTTATAGGAACTTATCATGGCTGTATAGAAGCCGTCTAGTTTTAGAGGACTATGAAAGCAGCTTCCAATCATGAGAAAAACTTAGAAAAGGATGTTCTGAGTAAAAGGGGACCACAGTAAAGGCCGTTAGTAAAGTTTGGTCGTTATTGACACACCTTGTATCCATGATCTCCATTTTGTTCCGGATTTTGCTAAACCCATTACATCCTATTTTATACCTTTGTTGCTTCGTCCGGTTCTAATATTCTGTCGTTTGTGTTCATTGTCAAAACTGGAGAAATTACATACGGTATCATTTTAGATATTGGCTTGTCTGAAAAGCAAAGCTTGCTTGGCGAGTAGGCAACGAGGAATAGTGCATCGCAACACTCCACTCTTCTTGCACAAGACACTGAACCAGAGGCCCAAATCTTCAAAATAGAACTGCGCCAACATCTCAACCAGTCATCATTCTCAACAGCAATTTACTAATATACTTAGCAACAACTACACTGCGAAAACTAACACAGCATCCAGTTTTTCGAACGCCCCTGTTTCATTAGAAACATTGGGTCAAGGTAATCTTTAGTTTAATTTTCAACGGCTAAATTATTAAACACTTCTATTGGAATCCTAACATCAAAAACTTTGCCGGACACAGCAGCTACTGCACCGCAAACACCGAAGTAGGAACAAACCTCACACAACCATACGCTCTGGAAGACGCGTACATTTTCTACTTAGTTTCAAATGAATTTATTGAGGCACATTACGATAACTATTTCACCGCCTTACAATTATTGTTAACTATACATCATTCCGAATTTGTTTACCGTATTATTGTGTAGTTGTGTATCCAGTCAGTATAAATAAACGTTGTCAACAACATCAACTTTCCATAATCAACGCCACCGAAGAAGTTTTTGATTGGACGATTGAACAGACCAAGATAGAAACCGATGGAAAGAGTTAGAGAAGTTCAAAGTGGGAATACATAATACTAACATGGATAGAGAGAGCTGGTATCATATTAAACTATTAACTAGATTTGTTTCTTAAGAAAATTGGAAGTTGTTATAGTGTAACAAGTTATTAAAAACTGTGGAATTATTTCTGATTATGGCTTATCGATTTTGGAATTTTATTGCGCATTGGTTAAGCGTCAGGTTAATCTGATGCTGCAACTCGCAATCGAAATAAAATTAATTTATTTATTTAGGCATACCGTTTAATATTATTTTAGAGATGAAAAGACACACTTATTATCTATTAAATACACACTGTACTATATTGTTATTATCCAGTTGTAATACATCTGTTTATGTTTGATCTCACACGTGTTGGCAAAATGCTATAGGTTTTAATTTTGCAAGACCGTTTACGCAACCTGGAAATAGAAAGCTTGACATACAATGTTAATAAACTTAAACTATTTGAAGAGTTGCTAAAATTTATGCTGTAATATGTCGACACAGATACTCCCAGGCCAGTGATGCAGTCGCTTGTGTGGTTGATTTCCGAACGTAGTTAGATAATTTTCTGTTTTAAAAAGTGTTTTTTAAATTCTAATTTCTAATCGGGGGGTAAAACTTATTTACACGCAAAAATTTAAAGCACTACAAACCCTTAAATTTTTATCACATTATATTAAGAAACAAATAATTTTAATGAAAACAAAATACAGTTGGACGAAGTAGTTGTGCGGTAACCATTACAAAGTTACGCAATAAAGATAAAAAGGGATCGAGAAAATTTTTATTAACGTTACTTACAAGTTTTACATTTAATAAAAATGACAGTTAAAGTTTCCGTTGCTTTGCAGTTTCAAACTTTTAAACAAATGAAATACAAGAAAGCACTTTATGTTCAAATTTGTAGGTTGTACAAAAGTGTCTCAAGTAACTTCACGAGCAAAGTTAAAGAAATACACAAGTTTTATATGGTTGAAATGTGAAAATTGCGGAATTGCGATGCATAGATGTTGAGAATAGGTACTTGAACCATAAATTACATCGTTGTTTTGAAAGAAACGTCTTACTTTACAATGAAATTTTATTGTATAAAATTTCATCAATCTTGGGCTCTTTTGCGTTCTCAACGATTAACTGAAAGCGGTTTGTTTCAGGTATGCGTAAATTTTATTTCATACATTTGCGTGTATAAGTAAAACTTTCGAAAATTTTTCAATTTATCTTTGCGTTTGTGAAAGTTGAAAGGAATTTTCATTTAATTTCCTTTGGAGTTGAATAATGAAATGGGCACGTACTTATCGAGCTTTGTTTTTCGAACATCAAATTTTCGCTGTACATAAACGAAATAACGAATGTTAAACCGGTCAGTTTGGAAAAATTTAGACATGGTACACTCTACAATATAATTTGTTTCACTTAAAAAACATAGAGATTATATTTACAACGTTACCAGAAGGTTTTCTATAACAATAAAAAGGAAGCCGATAAAATGGGGGAACAATAAGACCGAAATTGGATATCAAAATCGAATTTTCTTAACTTTGCTTCTTTTCCAGAACCTAAATGATATTACATGCAGGAAGTAGATAGCTGCCGGTGACAGGTTGAAATAGCTTGCGAAGTGAGTGCATTTTCTATATTATTTTGGTTGCATGTGCAACTTAGCACTTTTTTATATTTTCAACATTTCCATTTTCCAAATACAAATTTTAATTAATCCCACCACAATTCCGCACCAAAGTTCAATCTTGGTACATTGGAAAATTTTAAATCTGACAATCAAGAAAAGAAATAGACTAAGTGTAATGGATCGGATACAATTGAAAAACTTTTCTGCTTGTATTTTCGTTTCGCTGCATTTACTACCGATTCTACAAAAATCCTTTTAAATTAATCTTATTTATGCATTTTGATTCGGTTCTTTGAAATGGCATCATAAATAGAGCAAACGGAAATGCATTTAAATACGAAAGTTAACTATTTGTGATTATTCGTTATTTAGGTAATTGAAGCAACTTCCAGATGAATTTTCTATCTACATAAACAGTTTTACTATGTTTACTCTTAAAGCAATCAATTTTTAAAATAAATTTGTAGAAAATAACCAAAATCATAATTATGTTTAAATAAAAAGTGCACTGGGTAGATTATAGAATCCTTTCACTTTTGGTAATTTTTTAACAACGTAGCCAGCAACGTTAGAATTTGAGCCATGTCTTTCATAATTTTCTTGTGTATTTTACATTTCAAATTGTTACAGGTTTGTTGTTTAGGTAAAAAAGATACAAATGTTTAATACTGAGAATGTCGCTTAGAAACCTGCCCATAGCTCGGTGTCGCAGGAAGGAACCGAAGAACGTGGCAGAAAGCTACTAAACCAACGGCGAGGCACAACAGCATACAAATTATCATAATCATAATCAAGTCAATCACAATCTGATAATATAATAGTAGACTCCACAAATTTATTTAATCGTCTGATGTAAACCTAAATGACTATACATAGCGACACATGATATACGAATAAGTTAGTATAATTTAGAAATATATCGCCCAAATTAAACGGCTTAACTTTGTGTATCGTTAAACGTTTAAATAAGTAATACAAAAAATAAACAAAGAATTTATCGACTACAAAGACTTTTGAGTTTACAAATTGTAAACCCATTGTTTAAGTGATATCTTAAAAATGTAAATCGTAATGCCAACACTTAGAGTCTAAACTTATCTGTCGTATATCGATGGCAGCTTTACAAAAACCAATGTATACCATCACCACATATAACTGGATTAATTAATGATTGTAATATTGGACATCCTTCCTTGAGTGATAACCCAGGTATCGTTGTCGAAGAAGGCACCAGGTATGGAAAGTATAAAACTTTGTCATCGACAAATACTTCTACTAGTCGAGAGAGAACTCCAGTAAAAGGAAGTTTTAAATTCTCAGAGTAGAAATTCTAAAATTTATAAAATGGCGATGTGGCCCCTATCATTGCTTATAACAGATATTTAAGGTTATTTCCAAATGTTGCTGGATTAAACGGGTCTTACAAAATACCTTACAGAAACTTATAAAAACATATCTAACAACTAATAACAACATATTAACAAATTAATTAGAGGAAACAATTTAATTACCTAAAGAAACTCATCCCACACACATATACATCTGAATTCAGCAACTTTCACAACGGAAAATAAACTTTCTAATTAAGAACACGTAGAAATCCGTAGAAGGACGTCTCGTTATCTGTTTCTCTAGTTCCGAACACCGTAAATAACCAAAATTGGAAATAATAGGTCTAATAGAAATGATGATATTAAAATTACCGTCACAAAGTTTTGCATAGTCTCCATTCTTTTAACCAAATCAGTTTTTTAGGAGCTTTATTACTAGTCTGCAACTTCTAATACAGTAAGAAAAGTTCTCTTGGATTGCATAAAATTATTAATTTTTGATTTATTTATGATTCTGCTGTGACCATACGAAGCTTCAAGTTGGTTAGTCAATCGCGAGAAAAATTACGTTTTTTGTCGTACAATGCGAGGAATTTTATCCATTCCTTTTTTGCATGAAAACTAAAAAGTCGTTTTATTGTCAACGATTAAAAGCGGTTTCGGTATACCGTGTTTCCCAGATAATTTGAAGTACACATTGTTAAGTGTTTTGATGATTTAAACAATTTTTATTTACAAACAAATCTGCCTCTACGTCGTAGGTTAACAAAATGGCAGTCGCTCCGATAGAGAAATTGTTTCAACTTACGGTGATCGGCAGTGCACAACGCCAACCAATGAGAATTCTAGCATTAACAACCTACAATTAGTTAACAAAAAACGCTTTTTACCTGGTGCCAGAAAGAACAAGCGTACACTTTGCCGACCACCAACCAAAAACGAAATGGATAAAATTCCTTCCATCGTACGAAGATAAAAATTTGACTTGTATCGTAAAACTAACCAACTGAAAACTACATAAACTAAGTTACCTAACCGCAAAGCGCGAGAAATATGGGAAACTAATTTAAGAGACAAACATTAATAAAGCGTCTCAAAATCCCCCTCCAAAAAAACTGGAAGCTCCCCAAGAGGTAACCAGAGGCTTCGTAAAACCTGAAATAGAAAATCAGAAATAAAACCTAAGTTCTTAGACTAGAATGGTTGCGTATGATTTCAATACCCTCAAAATTGCTGAAAGCGGATTGACAATTCCTATGGAAAAGTAAACTAAGATCAAGCGAAAGAAATTATCATAAACTTGGGTGCTAGCAGAAAAAGTCGGTTCGTCAAAATGATATCAAAATTACTAGGTCAACACAAACACAGAAATAAAAAACAGGAAGCGAAGTTTAGGCCCAAACAAAAGATCAAAAGGACTTTAAAAACCAAAATTACTCCCAACTCCAAAGCACACCCACCCAGACTATAAAGCCGGTATTGAAGAAATATATAAAAAAAATACAAAAACAAACACACAACACAAAAGTTGATTTAATATATGTACAACCCAAAATAATGGTGACCATCCTTATGTCAATGCCCAACCACCCACCCGTAAAAAAAAATGTCTTTTACTTGGTGACAGAAAGAACAATTGTACATTTCCAGGGTACATTCAATTGAAAAAAAAATAATGTTTTTTACCTGGTGCCAAAAAGCGTACACTTTGCCGACAACCAACCAAAAAGTAAATTCCTCGCACCGTACCGTACGACGATAAAAACGCGATTCGTTTTTTTCCTTGATGTATCGAGTGACTAACCAACTAGAAGCTACGTAAACTAAGTTGCTTAACCGCAAGGCATGAGAAATTTGGGAAACTAATTTTTATTAGACAAACAAAAACAAACCGTCACTAAATCTCATAACAGTCTTTACCCAAAAGCTGTAAATTTTTATAGTAGAATCTTATCTCCGCAATGGCGTTAAAATCGATGGACGTTGGAAGTAGAATGTTGCGGTGGTATTTTTTTATGAGCAATTTTGGATGACTGTAACTTAAAGTGTGAATCATTTCCAAGAAACTGGTTATGTCTGGCGTAATGAAGAAAGTAATCGGCATAAGAAACGCACACCAGAGGTGATAGATAATAAGTAAAATGTGTGTCTTGCAACATCTCGTGTAAACATTGACATGTATGAACAGTATAAACTAAGAAAAATGCCAACAGTTATCTGTAACGGCATGTGTGTGTTAAGGTGCAAAGCGCTATCTAAGCGATAGCTTTAATGCTTGTAACACACGTTGCCGATAAAACCAAGATAACTTGTACAGAAGTACAAGTGATAGATAATGTTTGGCAGATAATGACTTAAGAACATAACACTTCAATTCGCCACCTGTATCAACAAACACAGTTTCTATTGCGACATGCAGTTCTAAAAAGCGATAACCGTTAAAGATTCTGGTCTTCTAGAACCTTTTTCTATAAATAGTAACTACATGGAGGTAGCTAAAGATATGACTCTCTATAAAATAACTGATTTTACCAAATGGAATTAGGATTTATCGGAAAAAAATAAGTGACTCCAACTTGCTATTGTCCAAGTTAAGTGTTCTCATTCAAAATTGAACCTGACAAACCGGTGTTTACGGTAAAGCAAAGATCCAGTGTTTAAAGCTCTAGAAGATAATTCAGCAGACTAAAGTCGCTTACTAACTGTGCTAATTCACTTATTTTTACATTTGTCACTACTTTTAGTTAATTTCTCTCAAAAAAAACTTCCATGATCGTTTGGTTTCTCAAATTACTAAAAACAAGAAAGGGGTCATTTATAGTTATTGTAAACTTGCCTCGCCCTGAACGAGATCTTCGTGTGCGCAGATCAGTCTCTTCGTACCGTTGTCACACTTATTGCACACTCAAGAGACTTACATCAACGTCTTTAAGAGTTTATATTTATTGAAAAACATTAACAAAGAAATTATTATACAAAAAGTTTGCAATAGATTATTAATCCAAGGAAATAAAAACTGTGTGGTCCTATCTTTTATTTCAACTTAAATTATTAAACTTATTTATTTTCATTACATTTAATATATTTTGAAAAATAGTATATTGTTTTATTAGAGTGTTCGTCTTTGGCGAGTAAGCGTAGCGTAGCCGAACTGATTTTAAACAGTCTCCAACAGAAACCGGCGTCTAGGTCGGATTCGGAATTAGAGTGCACTCCGCCCGAAGTTCTTCAAGACACAAGATAGTCAATCGAAAATTTGCTACCATCTAAGTTAAGTGCCGCCTGTAAAATGTCTTACCAAAGATTTTTCAAATGGTGTGTACAGAAAAAGGTAACCCTGCATTCCAAAAACGTTTTCCTCTCACATTTTTCGGAATTGACTAAAACATTAACAATTCTTTGTTGTAGTCTCATTATTCGATGATAGAGGAATTATTAAATCAGATGAAAAATGTAGACATTACGAGGTATTTGAAGCTGCGTGCTTTTCTAAAGAAGCAAGGAGAAGGTTATAAACCTAAGAAGGCAAACGTTTTAACCAAAGAACAGTTTGATAGTTTGATTTTCTAGATGAGAAGTATCTGGAAACAAAGCTTACTACAGCTGTGCTGCTTTATTTTGCAGTGTGTACTAAATATTTTACATTTATTTGATGTTTCTAGGGCATGTCGATGCTACGAAGTTTCAAAGATGAAAATCAAGACATCAAAGACTTTGGATTCCCGTAAACAAAACAGGACAGGATCAATCATTAACCATCGTAGGAAACTAAATATACACAATAACTTAATTTGTGTTCAGCTGATAAAGATGTTTTTTGGAAATATTAAAATTAAAGGTGCTACAGAATGGTGATAGGCATACATAAGCTAGGTAATGCAGTAAAATGTTCGCATGGTATTTATATCTACCCAACGCAAAGTGTACCTTTCTTTAGGAAGAACCTCAGCGACATTTTTAGCAGAGAAAGAAGGAGATTTTACTATTATAAAACGCCATATAGGGTGGAGTTTTAGTTTCGTCGCTGAGGATTATATAGGAGAATTCATACAAAATACAAAGAAGGCTGTTGGTAAAATTCTTCAACTAAATAATACAATCCTATCCAACAGTGATCCTAGGACAAATGGATCAGCCTGAGGATCTGTATTTGGAAACCTTAATTTGGCAAATATTTATAATAAGTGAAATGTGTGCAAGTGGCTTGTTTTTAAATCCAAGCTTAAATAATTGTACTATTACTATAAATATTAATAAATGATTTTCCTGAAATGTTAGATTTCTTTTTATATGGTTAGGCACCTAAAATAGGCCAAATTCGTTATTTTATCTGCTTAATCTCATATGACTATTAATTATCTATGTATGTGACGTTTCAAATAATTTTTTTTTAAAGAGGAGCAAAATGTAAAACTTTATTATTATTATTGTAGGTAAAATTGCATAAACATCGTTAAAATTACTTAGAGCACCTAGTTAAAAAATTGGTAAATAAAATACAAGTAAAAACCTAAAAATATTGAAAGACTAAGCTTTCAGTTCATGATCTTGTCACTTTGCCATAGACCATAAACTAACTTCATACAATTCCTCTATAAAATTGTTATTAAATTTAAACTCCTCTTAGATGTTAATGTTTATTTTCTTTTTTCCAAAATTGTGAGACCTCCTGGTAGGAGTAAAAGTGAAGGGTCAGATTATGACTCATGTACTTTAAATGCCGACAATTCGGTCAGTAGGCCTGACCCTTTTCAAAGCTATAAAGTATTAGTTGCCATACAAAACTTAATCTCTATATTTAAATTAACATCCTTCATTAAAATCTAGACTTTATATTAAGATTTATTACGCTTTAAATTTTGATCCTCTGTGACTCGTTTGTTAGTTTATATCACTAGTTTGCCTTATTAATAATTTTAATTTGTGATGGAAATATTATATCTAGATTTTAATGAAGGATGTTAATTTAAATATAGAGATCAAGTTTTGTTTGGCGACTAATTTTTTATAGCCTTGAAGAAGATCAGGCCAAGTCACCGAAACGTCGGCATTTAAAGTACATGGACTCATAACTTGACCTTCTTCACTTTTACTTTGTAACGGTCACTGTGAGTTAGGCAACACACAATACACGGAGTCGAGGTGTAAACGCGACATTTCTCCGTGTTCGCTCCTTAACGAAAATTTTGGGGATTTAATTCCCAGAATTCAACTTCCGCGTTGTCCTAATTGGCCAATACATTTTCGGCTGATCTTCAATTTCCGCCTTGTAACAACTACTATCACGTCGTGTTACGTGAAATTCAAATTTGCCTTCATCTGAGTGCTTCATCGTAATTCCGTCAAATTTTCTAGTGGTATGTATAGGACCCTGCAAACTTTCAATGTATAGCGGTATATTTTTAGCTGGGGAAAGGATTGATTACTCGATTTTCTGAAGTTTATCTTAGGACGGATGCGTGTACTAATTTCTTCTAATGGTCGCTCGATTGCACTCAGGTACGACAAATATTCTTCATGGCTTCTTCAACGTTACACCGTGCATAATTTTCAGATAAGGCGAGTTACTCCGGGATTAGAGTTACCCGGGATTAAAATTACTCGGCTTTAAAGGTTCTTTTGGCCTAAACAAAACCAATTACCTGGCTGATTAAATTCATCGTGGGATCTCTTTCTACCTTTTATTGTCTTGTCGCTGCGTGTGTCGCATACTTGGGGTTTGCTGTTAAGATTGCTGAAGTACGGGACATCCTACCGAAATTAGGGTCGCCGCAGCTGGAACCGACACCACATATCTGTATCTTCTCCTGTGTGTGTCAACATCGTAAACCTCTATCTACAACATAAGGTCAGATTTTTCTAATTATACTTCTGCGCTGAAAACAAACCATCTCCGGGACGTCACACTGCTACCGAAAACGTCTCAAGCGTAACACCTAAATAAGTACAACTTGTCTTGGCACCTTAAGTGCAGTTAAATCTTTGGAACTCGAAACGTATTTGTTCACGTATTTATATTTTTTGTTAATTCACTACAATATAATTAATTAACTTGTTGTGGCGCATATACTTGCCCAATCTGTAAACGAATGTGTACCGTAAAGGCGCGAACTTGCTTCATTTACCCACCATTGCTTGGGGATTTTAGAGTATAAGGGTAAGACCACGGAAGAGCGCTCTTTTTGGGAAACACCTAACTCTCCGATACTTTTTAACGCTAAATATTGCAACTGCGAACACTAAATACACCTTCGTATTGTGCGGGTGTGGTTACGTCGCCATCTTGTCTAGATTAAATAACGCCAGTGGCGTACCGCATAAATTATTAACTTGCTATTAATCTTATATTTTTTTCCTTCTTTTGTGCACGACTATATATATGGGTACGAACGAATACGCTTCGTAGAATTAACTTACGTTGTAAGTGGATATATTTAAATTGTGCTCTGTTCCTTCTTCTTTATGGTGTGTTATTAAATATAACGTTTTGTAGGTTACTTGTGTCTCTCTCTTTATTGTATTTATTGCTCCTTTAATTTGTTACGGTTGATTGTTGCGTCTGTTTCTTTAGTTCGGAAGCAGGTTTGTATCCACGCATTAGGACTATGGCGCCCTCGGATTAAATCAAGACAGTTCTGAAGAAGCGGTGGATCCTTTTTCACCCACGCCCTACTCTTCGGCTGCCGGCAAAACTTACTTTTCTTCAATTAACCGTAGCAAGAAATTGGCATCCCAACTTCGGGGCTCGATTTTCTTCTCGTTTCTTTCTTTTTGTGAAATCGGATTATCAGTCAAGGTTGCTCGAGTATTTTTCTTTACTTGTCGTTCGATTCTCTTTGGAAATTTTTTATTTTCTCTCTCTCTCTAGTACTTAGTGCTATTGCTTGCTTTCCTTATTACTATCAGTTTGATCAGTAATAGGACATTTACTTAAAATTGTTTTATTATTCTAGGTTAGTATTTTAATACTGTTTTCTTTTCTTACTTGTTGTTGTGGGTTCGAGTTTATTCTTTTTTTTTTGTATTGAAGCTAGGAGATTTTATTTAAAATGCCGAAAGTGTGGAAATTCGAGGTCAATCGCCTTAAACAACACGAACTGCGATACGAGTTAGCTTCTAGGGGACTTAGTGCTGACGTTTCGGTGGAGGGTCTTCGGAAACTGGTCCGTAGTGCTCTTCAGCTGGAAGCGGAAAAATCTTTATCCGAAATTAAATACAGCATCGAGTATGAAACCGATGTAACTGCGGTAAATGTCTCTTTAGGGGAGCTTGTACGTTCGTTGATAATTTCACTGGTGACAGCACAACTTCGGAATTTCTTCGTTTTTCTACTCTTTGGACTCATACTATTCGCAGGTGCAAGCTGATGGTTGCCACCTGACAGAACAAGCTGCCAATAGGAATTCTCTTCTACTTTCTCTTACCGATCTTCATAACACTATTGATTCTATGATCAAGAAGCATCGGCATACTACTTTGGGATCAGTCAAGCTGTTACTTCTAGTCCTAAATTAACGGTTACTGAGGACGAAGGTGAACCTGACCAACTATCATCGGAGTCTGATGTCGAACCAGAACCAACACCTGTTGCCTCTTGTAGTGCTTCCTACTTTTCTAAATCTGTTGCTACAGCGAAACTAAACTTAACTTTTCTGGGGATGGTAAAACATCTCTTTCTGAATTTCTTACTCGCTTGGAGGAATTAAGCACGGCTAGGGAATTTCTCTGACGCAATTGTTTCATGGTGCTCCAGAACTCTTAACTGGAAAAGCTCTTCTCTCTTCAGGGCTCATCGACAATCGCTGTCTTCGTGGAAGGATGTGGTGCGTTTACTACAATCGGAGTTTCTTCCGGTGGATTACAACGATCGATTGCTGGACGAAATTAAGGCACGAACCATGGGTGCTCATGAGGGGTTTGGGATATACTTGGCTACTATGCAAAGCCTTTTCACGGTTGAGTGAACCATTATCGGAACCACAACAGATCCGAATAATCAGGCGCAATCTAACGCCATATTTCCAAACGGCCTTGGCTCTTCATGATGTCTCAACCATCTCGCATCTATTGTCGCTTGGGAAAAAGATTGAGCATAGTCAATTCTTAACCCAATCTTTCAAACCACCACCTACTAGACGCGTGACTTCTTTGCTGAACCTAACCTAGCTTACGTCGCTCCAGAAACTTCTTCTTTGAATACTTCTTCTTGTTCTTCGGTCTCTTCGACTATTCCTTCTAGGCCTCTCAACTCTTACAGGGGACCTGTACGTTGCTGGAATTGCGGGAATACGGGACATGTTTCTCCTCGTTGTCCAAACCCACAGAACCTTCATTGTTTTGGCTGTGGAAAGGCAGGTGTTACCAGTTTCCTAAGTGCTCCCAATGTTCGCCGCAGGGAAACGCACGTCAGAACCTCGGACCGAGTCGTAGGTTCTACTTCTCTCTCAACCTCGGATTCTTCTTTTACTGATCTAGACCACTCTCAACAATTGTTACTTAACTTTATTTTTGCTAGCGTTCGTGGTGATGAACGACCTTTTCTTAACGTATCAGTGCTGGGCATACCTTTTAAAGCCTTACTGGATACAGGATCTTCTAGGACGATACTAGGAAGTATCGGTTGGCATTTGCTTCAGTCCCTTAAGGTGTCCTTAAAAATCTACTTCGACTTTTTGTAACGTGGCTAATGGTGGACAATGTGCCATTTTGGGTGTTGTTTCTCTTCCTATACTTTAGAGGGAAAAACCAAGGTAATAGAAACCTTAGTGGTTCCTGAGATTTCTCAAGGGTTGATATTGGGGATCGACTTTTGGAAGGCGATGGCCTTCGTACCAGATTTCAGCAAAGGGTCATTGGTCCTTTGGTACTGATGCGGTTGGACATGCGGTTCATTCGAGTGCGCTGAACATCAAAGACGACTTATCAGGTCGCAACAGTCTTCGCTAGAGGCTGTTATCTCTGCCAGCTTTTTCTTTACAGCCATCTGGTCTAGGGTGTACCCAGCTCGTTCAACACAGTATCCATACCAAGGCTGAGCCAATTAAACAACGGTACTATCCTCTATCACCAGTACTATCTCGGATTGTCAATGAAGAACTGGACAAGATGCTACAGTTAGGTGTAGTAGAGCCATCTACCAGTCCATGGTCCAGTCCTGTGGTCTTGGTTAGGAAGAAAGACAACTCCTATCGGTTTTGCATTGACTATCGGAAGCTAAATCAGGTCACGGAACGCAACGCTTATCCTCTGCCGTATATCACTTCTATCTTGGATCGCTTACGGGATGCTAGATTTCTCTCGAGTTTGGACATTCGTTCTGCTTATTGGCAAATTCCTTTAACTCCTGAATCCAAACCGCTTACTGCCTTTACTGTTCCTCATCGTGGATTGTTCCAATTTACTAGAATGCCGTTCGGTCTGCATAATTCTCCTGCAACCTTTCAGCGGCTGATCGACCAAATTATCGGTGCAGAGCTGGAACCAGTTTTGCTTCGCCTACCTGGACGATATTGTTATCGCGACACCAACTTTCGACGAACATCTTCGAGTACTGGAAAAAGTTCTGAAACGATTATTTGCTGCCGGTTTGACATTAAATCAGGAAAAATGCCATTTCTGTCGTTCGGAGTTGAAATGCTTGGGCTACGTTGTGAATAAAAATGGGTTGCTGGTGATCCAGAAAAGGTGACTGCCATACTTAACATTCCCTATACCGACCACGGTCACCGAAGTGCGACGCGTGATTGGCATGGCTAGCTAGGTATCGCCGTTTCATACCGAACTTCGCTTCTCTTACTTCTCCTTTATCTGCTCTTACTCGGAAAAATGCTTTGTTTGTGTGGACACCGGAATGTCAATCTGCTTTCGTTTCTCTTAAAGAACACTTAGTTTCTGCTCCTATCCTGACTTGTCCTAATTTTTCTCTGCCATTTGTTGTTCAAACTGACGCTTCGGACTTTGGCGTGGGTGCTGTCCTTAGTCAGGAATCGCCTGAGGGGAAAAGGTTATCAGTTACATCAGTCGCTCCTTAACTAAGCGGAGAGGCGCTATAGTACTACGGAAAAAGAATGTATTGCAGTCTTATTCGCCATTCTTAAGTTCAGACCGTATATTGAGGGCTCTCACTTCACCATCATTACTGACCATCACTCGCTGGTATGAAGCTTAACCGTTTGCAGAGTCCGTCTGGTCGTCTTGCTCGTTGGTCCTTACAACTCCAAGAGTATGACTTCACCATCAGACATAGGGAGGGCAAAAGACCACCGTTGTGCCAGATGCGTTATCTCGTGCTGTTCCTGCTGTTGGTGATGAAGCTGAAACCACCTCTCCTCATCTTGATTCCTTAGCTGTTCCTTCTTCCTCTTGGTCTTGACTTACCTACTACAAATAAATGGTATAATAACTTACTGAATCGTGTACTCACAACACCTCACAAGTTGCCTCATTGATCTTATCGATAATAACATCTTATATCGCAGAGTGACTAGTTCTTTACCACTTCTATGGTGGATCCGAATGATGAATGGAAGTTAGTCGTTCCGGCTGAACAAAGGAGACGCATCATTCAGGAGAACCATGATCCTCCAGTTGTTGGCCATGGTGGAGTAACTAAAGACAACCGCAAGAATTCTGCAACATTATTACTGGCCTCGATTACGTGCAGACGTGGCTCGCTATATCCGCCGTTGTTCTACTTGCTCTTCCAATAAGGTATCTCCAGCAGCTCCTCCTGGAATGTTTGCTCCTCGTGCTCGTCCTACGGGACCGTGGCAAACTTTATGTTGCGATATTGTTGGGCCGCTTCCTCGTTCTTCTAAAGGCAATTGTTACGTGTTTGTGGTTGCCGATTGTTTCTCTAAATTTGCCCTTTTCTTTGCTATGCGTGTTGCTACTGCTGCTGCGGTTACTAAAATCCTGGAAGAACAGGTGTTTTTACTATTTGGAGTGCCCAGTACCTTATTTCTGACAACGGAGTACAGTTCCGCAGTCGTGAATTCACTCAAATGTGTGAGAACTATCATTGCACCATCCTATGTACTGCCAAATACCATCCGCAAGCAAATCCGGCTGAACGGATAAATCGCGTTCTTAAGACCATGATAGCGTCTTATGTTAAGGACAACCAGCGGAAATGGGATGTGAAGCTCCCTCACATTGGATGTGCAGTTCGTTCGGCGAAAAACACGAAGTGACTGGATGTACCCCGTACTTTGCTCTATTTGGTCGTGGAACATGTCATCTCTAGCAATCTCTTCAATAAATCACGTCTTGAACCAACTGACTCAGAACCTGATCATAATGTGTCTACTCGACGTTACAGCGACTATCCAGGAATATATACTTCAACGCCTTCGGAAAGCCTAGAAACTGCACGAAATAGGTATAACTTACGCCGCCGACATGTCAAGTATAACGTGGGTGATCTGGTGTGGCGTCGTAACTTCCAACTATCCGACGCTTCGAAGCATTTCAATGCGAAACTCGCACCTAAATTCTTAGGCCCGTTCACGGTGACAACTGTCGTGTCTCCTGGACGTATGAACTAGCTGATTCTTTAGGAAAGTCACTAGGTACGTGGCACGTGAAAGACCTTAAGCCAGAACCTCTTCGAATCTTTGGAAGAGACTAATGTGAACTTGCTGTGCTGGAGCCTAATTGTTTAGATCACTCTTTACTTTATCCTGACGGAAAAAGCGTCGTAAACTTGCTTGTACTGCCAGCTAGAAAGCACTTGTTCATGACTGGATTTCTCTTACACCTTATTTTACTTGACTATTACTTTTGCTGATTTTATCATGTCTGTATTATTTTTTTTTCATTTACGGGTTTCTAACGAATTTGCTCGGACTATCTTCCCTTCTAGTAAGGAGAAGTTCGTATTTTCTCTTATATGGTTAAGCTGAATAAATTTCTTTTTATTTCTGCCTTACTGTAGGTTGGTTCTTAATGAGATTATCTGAGTAGTTTCTGGCTCTATTAGCTACACGACATTATGATCGATTTGCATCGAAATCTCTGATTTATTTGGTGCTCTCCCGTATATCTTTATTTTCTTTCTGCGAGAACTGTATATACGTAGATACAGGTTCTTTTGTTTTTGGTTTGAGAGCTTTATTTTTTTGGGGATGCCTGTTGACTTGAGTACAAGTTGAAAGCGTGCTCCTGCTCTTGTTGACAATGCATCAAGATTGTTGGGTTTCTTTTTTCTTTCTGGGAGATACCAAACCGCTTCGTCGTGCTTAATGGATATACTGACTCAGTTCTAATTGAGTTAGCTCATAGTTATATTTAATTTTTTTGCTGGAACCATAATGGTTCACATTCGTTAGAATTCCATGTGATATGGGTAGGTTGGTTGGGCCGTAGGGGATTGGACCTTCTCAGGTGCAATAATACCAAAATTTGACCTTGAATTGGATTTCGAGCTGAGAGACTTAGTTTGCATGAGTTCACGTAGTTGTGGGAGTACCGTGATTTCCCGATCCCGTGACGGATTTGAACGCCCTCTCCTATATGACTCGTTGGTGTACGTCTTCGCCAGTTTGGCAATCCTTTTCAAAGCCGAATTCAGACACACCTGAATGTGTCTTGGTCTTGGGTGAACGTCGTTTTGTTGCTCTCTGTCCTCTCGAGGAGGGATAGAAGTATTTCCCTTTTCCTTGTCTTTGCTATCATCTGTTCCTTCTTTCTTGCGTAGAGGTACCAAGCTTTGGCTGGGGTTTCAGTGGGTGTTGGCGTGAGGGGAGTCGGAGCTCCTGTTTCTGGTACCCTTGTTTCGTTACCAGGCACACCAACCCTTAGGGGCCGGTCGGGGCGAGCAAGATCTGGGGCAGGGTAAACCGTTCGCCCTTAACCTCCGTCAATGGATCTACTGGCCGTAGCCACTGCAGAACCTCAAACTGTTGACTTGTTCCAGTCTTTTATTTTTGGAAATTTTTAAGCAAAATTTTGTGATCCTTCCTTTCATTCTTCCATTATGCTATAGGGTTGGGGGCTTATCCCCTCGGTTTTCGGAGTCGCACTCTTTAACTGCATATCCATTAGTCTTGTGTATGTCGGGAGTATCGACCCAAGACTAAATCCTTTCCCTGGGTGGGAGGACTTTATTTTGGGAAGGCTCAGTACTAAGGGTCGTGAATGGCGAGGGGTGGATTTTCACTGGGGGCCCAATGACGCGAGTTTCCATCCTTCAAGCGAGGGTCTTGGTGGGAGTGATGCCTGGTGCCACCCATTCGACATGCACGCCGCTAGGGAAATGCCCGATCTTAATAATTTCCTAGGGTTTATCCTAACCTCTTGGTATTTGGGTTTCAGCCTTATCCTTATTCCTATCTTACCTTAAACCTTTCCTAGGGAACCTTATTTTGGGGTAAAATTCAGGGTGGTATTGTTTTAATTCTGGGTTGGGGTTTCATTTTCTGTTGACTGGGTTTAGTGCGGTTGGTTGAGCATACTGTTATTTGACCCACGTTTTCTTTTTACCTTGCTTCCGGAAATCGCTAATTGCGAGTTTTTTGGGCGTTCAATCTCTTGGTGTTATCCTTTTCTTTTTCTTGGTCGTTGCTTGACTTTGTTGCTGGATTGCACCAACGCTTCATGCGAGTTTTGAAACAGATTTCATCCGATCAGCTACTCTTAGTTCAACAAACCGTCTATCTCTTAGGGGTTGGGTTTCATTAGGTTTTTATATGTGTGGGGTGGGTATTTTTGGTTATATGTCGCTCGTGTTGGGGATTCCTTTTTTTTTTGCCATCAACTCGGTATGTTAATTTTCTGGATTATGTTGGTGCAGCGGATTATATTTATCCTTCTGCGCGGGCTTGAAGTTTTGTGTGGGGAATTTGTAACGGTCACTGTGAGTTAGGCAACACACAATACACGGAGTCGAGGTGTAAACGCGACATTTCTCCGTGTTCGCTCCTTAACGAAAATTTTGGGGATTTAATTCCCAGAATTCAACTTCCGCGTTGTCCTAATTGGCCAATACATTTTCGGCTGATTCTTCAATTTCCGCCTTGTAACAACTACTATCACGTCGTGTTACGTGAAATTCAAATTTGCCTTCATCTGAGTGCTTCATCGTAATTCCGTCAAATTTTCTAGTGGTATGTATAGGACCCTGCAAACTTTCAATGTATAGCGGTATATTTTTAGCTGGGGAAAGGATTGATTACTCGATTTTCTGAAGTTTATCTTAGGACGGATGCGTGTACTAATTTCTTCTAATGGTCGCTCGATTGCACTCAGGTACGACAAATATTCTTCATGGCTTCTTCAACGTTACACCGTGCATAATTTTCCGGATAAGGCGAGTTACCTGGGATAGCATTACCGGGATTAGAGTTACTCCGGGATTAAAATTACTCGGCTTTAAAGGTTCTTTTGGCCTAAACAAAACCAATTACCTGGCTGATTAAATTCATCGTGGGATCTCTTTCTACCTTTTATTGTCTTGTCGCTGCGTGTGTCGCATACTTGGGGTTTGCTGTTAAGATTGCTGAAGTACGGGACATCCTACCGAAATTAGGGGTCGCCGCAGCTGGAACCGACACCACATATCTGTATCTTCTCCTGTGTGTGTCAACATCGTAAACCTCTATCTACAACATAAGGTCAGATTTTTCTAATTATACTTCTGCGCTGAAAACAAACCATCTCCGGGACGTCACACTGCTACCGAAAACGTCTCAAGCGTAACACCTAAATAAGTACAACTTGTCTTGGCACCCCAAGTGCAGTTAAATCTTTGGAACTCGAAACGTATTTTGTTCACGTATTTATATTTTTTGTTAATTCACTACAATATAATTAATTAACTTGTTGTGGCGCATATACTTGCCCAATCTGTAAACGAATGTGTACCGTAAAGGCGCGAACTTGCTTCATTTACCCACCATTGCTTGGGGATTTTTTAGAGTATAAGGGTAAGACCACGGAAGAGCGCTCTTTTGGGGAAACACCTAACTCTCCGATACTTTTAACGCTAAATATTGCAACTGCGAACACTAAATACACCTTCGTATTGTGCAGGGGTGTGGTTACGTCGCCATCTTGTCTAGATTAAATTTATGCCAGTGGCGTCACCGCATAAAGTATAGGCGTGCTAGTAATCTTTATTTTTTCCAACTTCTTTTGTGTACGACTATATATGTAAGGAACGAACGAATACGCTTCGTAGGAATTAACTTACGTTGTAAGATGGATATATTAAATTGTGCTCTACCATTCCTTCTTCTTTATGGTGTGTTATGAAATATAACCTGTTTTCGCGGGTTGCCACTTGTGTACTCTCTCTCACTTTATTGTATTTATTGCTCCTTTAATTTGTTACGGTTCGGGGTTGTTGCGTCTTTGTTTCTTTAGTTTCGGAAGCAGGTTTGTATCCACGCATTAGGACTATGGCGCCCTCGGATTAAATCAAGACAGTTCTGAAGAAGCGGTGGATCCTTTTTCTCACCCACGCCCTCTTCGGCTGCCGGCAAAACTTACTTTTCTTCAATTAACCGTAGCAA
>JALBCR010002392.1:0-125316 GCA_030710515.1 Abscondita cerata | reverse complement strand
TTAGTTACGTATTGCTAGCTCTGTTACGTGAAAAACAAGAAAATAAGAGAGTGGTTAACGAAGAATAATATTGTATTTCCTGATAATTTCCTTAAAAGATTTATTTTAGATTTGGCGAAACAACAATTGAAAACAAAACGTTTACGCTATCGGACAAAACTTATTGAAGATGCTGGGACATACTTGGGTTTTTATTGTCTTCCACCATACCATTGCCAATTCAACCCGATTGAAGCTAATTTGGGGTATTTGTAAACAGTATTATGATAGGCATATTGGTGAAAACTGTTATACAGACGACAACGTTGAAAAACATGGAAACTGGCCCTAGCAAGTAACACCGGAAATATGGCCTTCAATACGGATTACTAAACCGAAAACTTAATTATGGATTATTGGCAAAAGCTTCAAAATATTAGGAAGCATTGTGTAGTAAATAATATTGTAATAAACTTAGCAGAAGATGATGAAACTGACAGCGAGAACGAAGACAGTGATAGTGAAAATGGACGATGAATGTGGGTAATGAGGAGATATCAATATAATGTAACAATTATAAAAATAAATGGTTTAGAACCCCTGACTTCTTATTTAAAGTTTACATTTGAACAAAAGGGAGCCTATTATTCCATTGTCACCAAAAACAATACTTAATGGTGTTGTTTACTTGTTTATTGTCCTCGAGGCGATTAGACATGCCCAATATTTTAGGTAGGTATAATATAAAATGTTAGAAGAGGACAACACCATAAGAGTATGTGATTTCTGAAATTAAGCGCTAATCACTTAACCGCAAAGCTACAGCGAAAATACTATATATGGGTCATATAATCAGTAAAGAGGGCTTTACAAATAGATGAGAGTAAGGTAGATGCAATTATAAAATGAGTAGACCTTAGTAAATAAAAAGGAATCGAAAGATTTTTAGGGTAACTAATTATGTTAGTAAATATATTCCAAATTATTCAGAAATAACGGCAACTACTAAGGGATTTAATCAAAGAGAAAAATTTATTTGAATGGGGTGACCGTCAAGAAAGTGCTTTTAATAATTTAAAAACTTGTTGAGTAAAGCACCTGTGTTACAATTTTTTCAATAGATGAACCAATTACTATATCATGTGATGCATCTAGTGAGGGATGTGGAGCAGTGTTGATGCAAAATGGAAAACCTGTTACATATGCATCAAAAGCTTTTACGATTGAATGCAAAAAGAATTATGCTCAAATCGAGAAGAGATGTTGAGTGATAATTTTGTTTAAAATGAAATTCTAGACTAAGTTTATTTATGGTAGAAATGATATAACAATTCGAGACAGATCATAAACCACTTGTAACGGTCACTGTGAGTTAGGCAACACCCAATGCAAGGGGTCGAGGTGTAAACGCGACATTTCTCCGTATTCGCTCCTTAACGGAAATTTTTGGGGATTTAATTCCCAGAATTCAACTTCCGCGTTGTCCCAATTGGCCAATACATTTTCGGTTTCTTCAATTTCCGCCTGGTGACAACCACCATCACGTCGTGCTACATGAAATTCAAATTTGCCTTCATCTGAGTGCTTGATCGTAATTCCGTCAAATTTTCTATAGTAGCTGTGGGAAAGGATTGATTACTCGATTTTCCGAAGTTTATCTTAGGACGGATGCGTGTACTAATTGCTTCTAATGTATCGCTCGATTGGATAATTCAGATAAGGCGAGTACTCCGGGATTAAAATTACTCGGCTTTAAAGGTTCTTTTGACCTAAACAAAACCAATTACCTGGCTGATTAAATTCATCGTGGGATCTCTTTCTACCTGTTATTGTCTTGTCGCTGCGTGTGTCGCATACTTGGGGTTCGCTGTTAAAATTGCTGAAGTACGGGACATCCTACCGAAATTAGGGGTCGCCGCAGCCGGCACCGACACCACATATCTGTATCTCCTCCTGTGTGTCAACATCGTAAACCTCTATCTACAACATAAGGTCAGATCTTTCTAGTTATACTTCTACGCTGAAAACAAACCATCTCCGGGACGTCACACTGCTACCGAAAACGTCTCAAGCGTAACACCTAAATAAGTACAACTTGTCTTGGCACCTTAAGTGCAGTTAAATATTTGGAACTCGAAACGTATTTGTTCACGTATTTATAATCTTTTTTTTGTTAATTCACTACAATATAATTAATTAACTTGTTGTGGCGCATATATTGGCCCAATCTATACACGAATGTGTACCGTAAAGGCGCGAACTTGCTTCATTTACCCACCATTGCTTGGGGATCTTTAGAGTAGAAGTGTAATACCACGGAAGAGCGCTCTTTTGGGGAAACACCTAAATCTCCGATACTTTTTTACGCTAAATATTGCAACTGCGAACACTAAATACACCTTCGTATTGTACGGGTGGGGGTCACGTCGCCATCTTGTTAGATTATATAACGCCAGTGGCGTACCACATAAATTAATAACTTGCTATTAATTATATATTGTTTCCTTCTTTTGTGTACGAATATATATAGGGTACGAACGAATACGCTTCGTAGAATTAACTTAAATTGTAAGGGATATATATTTAAATTGTGCCCTGTTCCTTTTTTTATGGTGTGTTATTAAATATAACGTTTTGTAGGTTACTTGTGTCTCTCTCTCTTTTATTGTATTTATTGCTCCTTTAATTTGTTACGGTTGATTGTTGCGTCTGTTTCTTTAGTTCGGAAGCAGGTTTGTATCCACGCATTAGGACTATGGCGCCCTCGGTTTAATTCAAGACAGTTCTGAAGAAGCGGTGGATCCTTTTCTCACCCACGCCCTACTCTTCGGCTGCCGGCAACACTTATCTTTCTTCAATTAACCGTAGCAAGAAATTGGCATCCCAACTTCGGGGCTCGATTTTCTTCTCGTTTCTTTCTTTCTGTGAAATCGGATTATCAGTCAAGGTTGCTCGAGTATTTTTCTTTACTTGTCGTTCGATTCTCTTTGGAAATTTTATTTTTCTCTCTCTCTAGTACTTAGTGCTATTGCTTGCTTTCCTTATTACTATCAGTTTGATCAGTAATAGGACATTTACTTAAAATTGTTTTATTATTCTAGGGTTAGTATTTTAATACTGTTTTCTCTTCTTACTTGTTGTTGTGGGTTCGAGTTTATTCTTTTTTTGTATTGGAAGCTAGGGAGATTTTATTTAAAATGCCGAAAGTGTGGAAATTCGAGGTCAATCGCCTTAAACAACACGAACTGCGATACGAGTTAGCTTCTAGGGGACTTAGTGCTGACGTTTCGGTGGAGGGTCTTCGGAAACTGGTCCGTAGTGCTCTTCAGCTGGAAGCGGAAAAATCTTTATCCGAAATTAAATACAGCATCGAGTATGAAACCGATGTAACTGCGGTAAATGTCTCTTTAGGGGAGCTTCGTACGTTCGTTGATAATTTCACTGGTGACAGCACAACTTCGGAATTTCTTCGTTTTCTACTCTTTGGACTCATACTATTCGCAGGTGCAAGCTGATGGTTGCCACCTCGACAGAACAAGCTGCCAATAGGAATTCTCTTCTACTTTCTCTTACCGATCTTCATAACACTATTGATTCTATGATCAAGAAGCATCGGCATACTACTTTTGGGTTCAGTCAAGCTGTTACTTCTAGTCCTAAATTAACGGTTACTGAGGACGAAGGTGAACCTGACCAACTATCATCGGAGTCTGATGTCGAACCAGAACCAACACCTGTTGCCTCTTGTAGTGCTTCCTACTTTTCTAAATCTGTTGCTACAGCGAAACTAAACTTAACTTTTTCTGGGGATGGTAAAACATCTCTTTCTGAATTTCTTACTCGCTTGGAGGAATTAAGCACGGCTAGGGGAATTTCTCTGACGCAATTGTTTCATGGTGCTCCAGAACTCTTAACTGGAAAAGCTCTTCTTCTTCAGGGCTCATCGACAATCGCTGTCTTCGTGGAAGGATGTGGTGCGTTTACTACAATCGGAGTTTCTTCCGGTGGATTACAACGATCGATTGCTGGACGAAATTAAGGCACGAACCATGGGTGCTCATGAGGGGTTTGGGATATACTTGGCTACTATGCAAAGCCTTTTCTCACGGTTGAGTGAACCATTATCGGAACCACAACAGATCCGAATAATCAGGCGCAATCTAACGCCATATTTCCAAACGGCCTTGGCTCTTCATGATGTCTCAACCATCTCGCATCTATTGTCGCTTGGGAAAAAGATTGAGCATAGTCAATTCTTAACCCAATCTTTCAAACCACCACCTACTAGACGCGTGACTTCTTTGCTGGAACCTAACCTAGCTTACGTCGCTCCAGAAACTTCTTCTTTGAATACTTCTTCTTGTTCTTCGGTCTCTTCGACTATTCCTTCTAGGCCTCTCAACTCTTACAGGGGACCTGTACGTTGCTGGAATTGCGGGAATACGGGACATGTTTCTCCTCGTTGTCCAAACCCACAGAACCTTCATTGTTTTGGCTGTGGAAAGGCAGGTGTTACCAAGCCCAAGTGCTCCCAATGTTCGCCGCAGGAAACCACGTCAGAACCCTCGGACCGAGTCGTAGGTTCTACTTCTCTCTCAACCTCGGATTCTTCTTTTACTGATCTAGACCACTCTCAACAATTGTTACTTAACTTTATTTTTGCTAGCGTTCGTGGTGATGAACGACCTTTTCTTAACGTATCAGTGCTGGGCATACCTTTAAAGCCTTACTGGATACAGGATCTTCTAGGACGATACTAGGAAGTATCGGTTGGCATTTGCTTCAGTCCCTTAAGGTGTCCTTAAAAAAATCTACTTCGACTTTTTGTAACGTGGCTAATGGTGGACAATGTGCCATTTTGGGTGTTGTTTCTCTTCCTTATACTTTAGAGGGAAAAACCAAGGTAATAGAAACCTTAGTGGTTCCTGAGATTTCTCAAGGGTTGATATTGGGGATCGACTTTTGGAAGGCGATGGCCTTCGTACCAGATTTCAGCAAGGGTCATTGGTCTTTTTGGTACTGATGCGGTTGGACATGCGGTTCATTCGAGTGCGCTGAACATCAAAGACGACTTATCAAGGTCGCAACAGTCTTCGCTAGAGGCTGCTATCTCTGCCAGCTTTTCTTTACAGCCATCTGGTCTAGGGTGTACCCAGCTCGTTCAACACAGTATCCATACCAAGGCTGAGCCAATTAAACAACGGTACTATCCTCTATCACCAGTACTATCTCGGATTGTCAATGAAGAACTGGACAAGATGCTACAGTTAGGTGTAGTAGAGCCATCCACCAGTCCATGGTCCAGTCCTGTGGTCTTGGTTAGGAAGAAAGACAACTCCTATCGGTTTTGCATTGACTATCGGAAGCTAAATCAGGTCACGGAACGCAACGCTTATCCTCTGCCGTATATCACTTCTATCTTGGATCGCTTACGGGACGCTAGATTTCTCGAGTTTGGACATTCGTTCTGCTTATTGGCAAATTCCTTTAACTCCTGAATCCAAACCGCTTACTGCCTTTACTGTTCCTCATCGTGGATTGTTCCAATTTACTAGAATGCCGTTCGGTCTGCATAATTCTCCTGCAACCTTTCAGCGGCTGATCGACCAAATTATCGGTGCAGAGCTGGAACCGTTTTGCTTCGCCTACCTGGACGATATTGTTATCGCGACACCAACTTTCGACGAACATCTTCGAGTACTGGAAAAAAGTTCTGAAACGATTATTTGCTGCCGGTTTGACATTAAATCAGGAAAAATGCCATTTCTGTCGTTCGGAGTTGAAATACTTGGGCTACGTTGTGAATAAAAATGGGTTGCTGGTGGATCCAGAAAAGGTGACTGCCATACTTAACATTCCTATACCGACCACGGTCACCGAAGTGCGACGCGTGATTGGCATGGCTAGCTGGTATCGCCGTTTCATACCGAACTTCGCTTCTCTTACTTCTCCTTTATCTGCTCTTACTCGGAAAAATGCTTTGTTTGTGTGGACACCGGAATGTCAATCTGCTTTCGTTTCTCTTAAAGAACACTTTAGTTTCTGCTCCTATCCTGACTTGTCCTAATTTTTCTCTGCCATCTTGTTGTTCAAACTGACGCTTCGGACTTTGGCGTGGGTGCGGTCCTTAGTCAGGAATCGCCTGAGGGGAAAAGGTTATCAGTTACATCAGTCGCTCCTTAACTAAAGCGGAGAGGCGCTATAGTAATACGGAAAAGAATGTATTGCAGTCTTATTCGCCATTCTTAAGTTCAGACCGGTATATTGAGGGCTCTCACTTCACCATCATTACTGACCATCACTCGCTGGTATGGCTTAACCGTTTGCAGAGTCCGTCTGGTCGTCTTGCTCGTTGGTCCTTACAACTCCAAGAGTATGACTTCACCATCAGACATAGGAAAGGCAAAGACCACGTTGTGCCAGATGCGTTATCTCGTGCTGTTCCTGCTGTTGGTGATGAAGCTGAAACCACCTCTCCTCATCTTGATTCCTTAGCTGTTCCTTCTTCTCTTGGTCTTGACTTACCTACTACAAATAAATGGTATAATAACTTACTGAATCGTGTACTCACAACACCTCACAAGTTGCCTCATTGGTCTGTCTGATAATAACATCTTATATCGCAGAGTGACTAGTTCTTTTACCACTTCTATGGTGGATCCGAATGATGAATGGAAGTTAGTCGTTCCGGCTGAACAAAGGAGACGCATCATTCAGGAGAACCATGATCCTCCAGTTGTTGGCCATGGTGGAGTAACTAAGACAACCGCAAGAATTCTGCAACATTATTACTGGCCTCGATTACGTGCAGACGTGGCTCGCTATATCCGCCGTTGTTCTACTTGCTCTTCCAATAAGGTATCTCAAGCAGCTCCTCCTGGAATGTTTGCTCCTCGTGCTCGTCCTACGGGACCGTGGCAAACTTTATGTTGCGATATTGTTGGGCCGCTTCCTCGTTCTTCTAAAGGCAATTGTTACGTGTTTGTGGTTGCCGATTGTTTCTCTAAATTTGCCCTTTTCTTTGCTATGTGTTGCTACTGCTGCTGCGGTTACTAAAATCCTGGAAGAACAGGTGTTTTTACTATTTGGAGTGCCGCAGTACCTTATTTCTGACAACGGAGTACAGTTCCGCAGTCGTGAATTCACTCAAATGTGTGAGAACTATCATTGCACCATCCTATATACTGCCAAATACCATCCGCAAGCTAAATCCGGCTGAACGGATAAATCGCGTTCTTAAGACCATGATAGCGTCTTATGTTAAGGACAACCAGCGGAAATGGGATGTGAAGCTCCCTCACATTGATGTGCAGTTCGTTCGGCGAAACACGAAGTGACTGGATGTACCCCGTACTTTGCTTCTATTTGGTCGTGAACATGTCATCTCTGGCAATCTCTTCAATAAATCACGTCTTGAACCAACTGACTCAGAACCTGATCATAATGTGTCTACTCGACGTTACGCGGCTATCCAGGAATATATACTTCAACGCCTTCGGAAAGCCTATGAAACTACCCGAAATAGGTATAACTTACGCCGCCGACATGTCAAGTATAACGTGGGTGATCTGGTGTGGCGTCGTAACTTCCAACTATCCGACGCTTCGAAGCATTTCAATGCGAAACTCGCACCTAAATTCTTAGGCCCGTTCACGGTGAAAACTGTCGTGTCTCCCTGGACGTATGAACTAGCTGATTCTTTAGGAAAGTCACTAGGTACGTGGCACGTGAAAGACCTTAAGCCAGAACCTCTCTCGAATTCGGAAGAGGCTAATGCTGAACTTGCTGTGCTGGAGCCTAATTGTTTAGATCACCTTTTACTTTATCCTAGACGGAAAAAGCGTCGTAAATTTGCTTGTACTGCCAGCTAGAAGACACGGTTCATGACTGATTTCTACTTGGACACGACTTATTTTACTTGACTATTTACTTTTGCTGATTTTATCATATCTGTATTATTTTTTTTTCCACGGGTTTCTAACGAATTTGCTCGGACTATCTTCTTTCTAGTAAGGAGAAGTTCGTATTTTCTCTTATATTGTTGCTGATTAAATTTCTTTTATTTCTGCCTTACTGTAGGTTGGTTATTAATGAGATTATCGATGGTTTCTGGCTCTATTAGCTACACGACATTATGATCGATTTACATCGAAATCTCTGATTTATTTGGTGCTCTCCCGTATATCTTTATTTTCTTTCTGCGAGAACTGTATATACGTAGATACAGGTTCTTTTGTTTTTGGTTTGAGAAGCTTTATTTTTTTGGGGATGCCTGTTGACTTGAGTTCAAGTTGAGCGTGCTCCTGCTCTTGTTGACAATGCATCAAGATTGTTGGGTTTTCTTTTTCTTTTTCTGGGAGATACCAAACCGCTTCGGCGAGCTTAATGATATACTGACTCAGTTCTAATTGAGTTAGCTCATAGTTATATTTAATTTTTTTTCTGGAACCATAATGGTTCACATTCGTTAGAATTCCATGTGATATGGGTTGGTTGGGCACGTAGGGATTGGACCTTCTCAGGTAAATAATACCAAAATTTGACCTTGAATTGGATTTCGAGCTTCGAGACTTAGTTTCATGAGTTCACGTAGTTGTGGGAGTACCGTGATTTCCCGATCCCGTGACGGATTGAACGCCCTCTCCTATATGGCTCGTTGGTGTACGTCTTCGCCAGTTTGGCAATCCTTTTCAAAGCCGAATTCAGACATCTGAATGTGTCTTGTCTTGTGTGAACGTCGTTTTGTTGCTCTCTGTCCTCTCGAGGAGGGATAGAGTATTTCCCTTTTTCCTTTGTCTTTGCTATCATCTGTTCCTTCTTTCTTTCTTGCGTAGGGGTAAACCGTTCGCCCTTAACCTCCGTCAATGGATCACTGGCCGTAGCCACTGCAGAACCTCAAACTGTTGACTTGTTCCAGTCTTTTACTTTTGGAAATTTTGGGCAAAATTTTGGGATCCTTCCTTTCATTCTTCCATTATGCTATAGGGTTGGGGGTTTATCCTCGGTTTTCAGAGTCGCACTCTTTAACTGCATATCCATTAGTCTTGTGGTGTCGGGAGTATCGGCCCAAGACTAAATCCTTTCCTGGGTGGGAGGACTTTATTTTGGGAAGGCTCAGTACTAAGGGTCGTGAATGGCGAGGGGTGGATTTTCACTGGGGCCCAATGACGCGAGTTTCCATCCTTCGCGAGGGTCTTGATGCCTGGTGCCACCCATTCGACATGCACGCCGCTAGGGAAATGCCCGATCTTAATAATTTCCTAGGGTTTATCCTAACCTCTTGGTATTTGGGTTTCAGCCTTATCCTTATTCCTATCTTACCTTAAACCTTTCCTAGGGTACCTTATTTTGGGGTAATTCAGGGTGGTATTGTTTTAATTTGGGTTGGGGTTTCATTGGTTTTAGGGCTCTGTCCTGGACGCTTGTCCAAACTTCAAACTTTACTATAATAATATTTTCTGTTGACTGGGTTTAGTAAGGTTGGTTGAGATACTGTTGGATGACCCACGTTTTCTTTACCTTGCTTCTCGGAAATCGCTAATTGCGAGTTTTTGTGGGCGTTCAATCTCTTGGTGTTATCCTTTTCTTTTTCTTGGTCGTTGCTTGACTTTGTTGCTGGATACACCAAACGCTTCATGCGAGTTTTGAACAGATTTCATCAGATCAGCTACTCTTAGTTCAACAAACCGTCTATCTCTTAGGGGTTGGGTTTCATTAGGTTTTTATATGTGTGGGGTGGGTATCTTTGGTTATATGTCGCTCATGTTGGAGACTTTTTTTTCTGAACACCTACGGATGTTAATTTTCTGGATTATGTATGGTGCAGCGGATTATGTTTATCCTTCTGCGCGGGCTTGAAGTTTTGTGTGGGGAATTTGTAACGGTCACTGTGAGTTAGGCAACACCCAATGCAAGGGTCGAGGTGTAAACGCGACATTTCTCCGTATTCGCTCCTTAACGAAAATTTTTGGGGATTTAATTCCCAGAATTCAACTTCCGCGTTGTCCTAATTGGCCAATACATTTTCGGTTTCTTCACTTTCCGCCTGGTAACAACCACCATCACGTCGTGTTACATGAAATTCAAATTTGCCTTCATCTGAGTGCTTGATCGTAATTCCGTCAAATTTTCTAGTGCTGGGGAAAGGATTGATTACTCGATTTTCCGAAGTTTATCTTAGGACGGATGCGTGTACTAATTTCTGCTTCTAATGGTCGCTCGATTGCATTCAGATAAGGCGAGTTACTCCGGGATTAAAATTACTCGGCTTTAAAGGTTCTTTTGGCCTAAACAAAACCAATTACCTGGCTGATTAAATTCATCGTGGGATCTCTTTCTACCTGTTATTGTCTTGTCGCTGCGTGTGTCGCATACTTGGGGTTCGCTGTTAAATTGCTGAAGTACGGGACATCCTACCGAAATTAGGGTCGCCGCAGCCGGCACCGACACCACATATCTGTATCTCCTCCTGTGTGTCAACATCGTAAACCTCTATCTACAACATAAGGTCAGATCTTTCTAGTTATACTTCTACGCTGAAAACAAACCATCTCCGGGACGTCACACTGCTACCGAAAACGTCTCAAGCGTAACACCTAAATAAGTACAACTTGTCTTGGCACCTTAAGTGCAGTTAAATATTTGGAACTCGAAACGTATTTGTTCACGTATTTATAATCTTTTTCTGTTAATTCACTACAATATAATTAATTAACTTGTTGTGGCGCATATATTGGCCCAATCTATACACGAATGTGTACCGTAAAGGCGCGAACTTGCTTCATTTACCCACCATTGCTTGGGGATCTTTAGAGTAGAAGTGTAATACCACGGAAGAGCGCTCTTTTTGGGGAAACACCTAAATCTCCGATACTTTTTTTGCTAAATATTGCAACTGCGAACACTAAATACACCTTCGTATTGTACGGGTGGGGTCACGTCGCCATCTTGTTAGATTATATAACGCCAGTGGCGTACCACATAAATTAATAACTTGCTATTAATTATATATTGTTTCCTTCTTTTGTGTACGAATATATATAGGAGTACGAACGAATACGCTTCGTAGAATTAACTTAAATTGTAAAGGGATATATATTTAAATTGTGCCCTGTTCCTTTTTTTTTTTATGGTGTGTTATTAAATATAACGTTTTGTAGGTTACATGTGTCTCTCTCTTTATTGTATTTATTGCTCCTTTAATTTGTTACGGTTGATTGTTGCGTCTGTTTCTTTAGTTCGGAAGCAGGTTTGTATCCACGCATTAGGACTATGGCGCCCTCGGTTTAATTCAAGACAGTTCTGAAGAAGCGGTGGATCCTTTTTCTCACCCACGCCCTACTCTTCGGCTGCCGGCAATACTTATCTTTCTTCACCGTAGCACACTTGTAAGTATTGTAAAGAAACCACTAGTAAATGCTTCAGCACGAATGCTTTTGTTGTTACAACCATACAGTTTTAATTTAGTTTATAAAAAAGGGAAAGATTTAATAGTAGCAGACGCTTTGTCAAGGGCTTTTATAAATGATATAGACAAATCTTTTGAAAATATATGTGAGCAAGTAGAACATCAATTTTGTATGGTTATGGATACATTGTCATTTTCTAATGATAAACTTAGATCAATCCAAACTGAAACTAAAATGACGAATATCTAAGGGAATTACTTGAATTAATTAAAACTGGTTTCCAAATGAGAAAAATAAATTAAAAGATCATTTAAAGTTATATTATAACATCAAAGAGGATTTATCGGTTAATGAAGGCATTATCTTTAAAAACGATAGAATTTTAATTCCACCAACGCTTAGGAAAGAAATGTTGAAAATACTACATAGTTCACATTTAGGTAGGGACAAAACCAAATTACGTGCTAGAGAAATAATGTATTGGCCAGAATGAACAATGACATTGATAATTTAGTCGAAACTTGCGAACATTGTTTAAAATATCGTAATAATAATAAAAAGAACCAATGATCTCGCATGAAATTCCAAAAATGGTGTGGGAAAATTAGGGATTGACATTTTCGAAACAAAAAGTCAATGTACATGTAGCAATAGATTACCTAACTAAATTTGTAGAATTAAAAGAGATAAACTCAACGAACTTTCAAACAGTATCGTTATATTTAAAAGAAATTTTTTGTAGACATGGAATACCATGTAAAATAGTAACCGATGGAGGACCTCCATTCAATTCAATTGACTTCAAACAATTTATGACAAAATTTAATATAGTTCATAAATAACAAGTGCACATTATCCACAGTCAAATGGACAAGTCGAAAAACAATAAATACAGTTAAAAAACTATCTTGAAATCTGAAGCTGGAGGAACTGACTACCGTATAGCAATTCTAGAGTTAATGAATACTCCACTTTCTAATAACTTACCTAGCCCTGCTCAACTTCTTTATAATAGAAGACTAAGAACATTATTACCTATAAAACAAAATTTATTAAACCTAAAATAAATAATTATAATGAGATGAGAAAATACTGAAATGTAAACAAATGAAAGCTGAACAAAATTATAATAGGAATGTAAGGGAACTTTGTAAGCTAAAAGTGGGAAATAATGTAAATGTTAGAAACTTTAAGTTAGGACATGAGAAATGGTTGAAGGGAAATATAGTAGGTGTAAGGAAAGGTCATCCAAGATCTTATAATGTTAAATTAGAGAGTGATAGAATTGTAATCAGAAACAGAAAACATATCACTAAAATTGCAAAAGGTGTTAGAGATAAGAATAATGGATTTAGTTCAGAAAATATAAATGAGTTGCCTTCAGATTATGTTAAGATAAGAAATAATGTTAGTAGTAGTAGTGTAACTGAAACAGCATCAAATGAAAGCGTTCTAAATCAAACAAATCAAATACAGATACCAAGGCGTACGGGTCGTATTATAAACCACCTGTCCGGCTTGATTTATAACTGTTGCAGTTACATAATAAGTAGTTATGTTTAGTGTGTACTTTTGTATTCAAATTAAAACCAGTTGGGAATGCGCAAGCTTGCATTGCCGGGATGAACAAAAGAACTGCTTATTTAGCTTAAAATTTTTCGAAAATTTGACTGGACTTGTAAAATTTTTTTAAAATTTTTTGGGAGCCGATTTGACCACTTTGCTGATGAGATAGACAAAAAATGATCGAAGCAAAATGTCTTAGATTTTGATGTTCTATAGGAATTCGAAAGAAAATTTTCAAAAATGTCAACAGGAAAAAGCTACGGACATCCAGACAGACAGACTTTAGGGGATTCATAAGATGAACTTTTGTTCATCGAAAAGGGAGATGTTGTAGTGGTTGAATGCGACCAAAATAGATGGTTGCATTACGCACGCTCGAGAGAGAGAGCACGCCTGTACTTTTAGTATTGTAACTTAAAATTAACATAAATAAAAATAAATAAAGAATATAGAACAATATGGGAAGAATATTTTTAAAAAGTGCAACTAATGGATATCTATTAAATAAAAAACAGAAGTCGATATCTTGTTTAGTAACGGAGCAATCGAACTTTGTAGTTTGGTTAGGTCACTGGCATATGGCTACAGTTTTTCCTGCATTATACGTTAACCTATCATTCATAATTTGCTTATACCGTGACTTGAAAACACCGTACACTTCTACAGCTAGTGGCTGCATCCTGTGACTGCAATGGGGAGGCAGCGTTAAAATAACTATGTTGTTTCTTCTAGCAAAATCAACGACTGGGAAATTTACGTGGGTTGTGTGATTATCTATAGTAATTAGAGCTTTATTTTCGGCAGTAGGCTGATCAAGACTAACAAAATTTTTAACGATTTCACAAACATTTTTTGTCATCCAACCAGATGGATTTGATCCAGCAGGGGCACCTTAAGCATAATGTCTTTAAAGTAGACTCGGGAAAATATATACACAGAGGTATGGTTCCCCTGATGCACTTATAAAAAAGAGAACAATTACAAGTGTCCTTTTTTCAGCGGAATCAATGCGGTCCACTTGCTTCGATCATAGTATAGCTATGAGTTTAATCATCGTCTTTGTTGTTGCATATCAACGTCGTATTTGTTTTATTAAAACTCTATGAACGACTTAACAACATGCTTTTAGGTGGTGTATTTATATTATTTGCCATAGCAAATTGGTGGACATGTTTTCTGGTTTGGGTAGTACTCAGACCATAACACATTTTAGATGTTATTTTAAGGTAGGAAACACTAGTTTGTCCTGGTCATGCTTTTCGGTTTTCAGTGTTCCGAACATAATCATTTGGATCATTTCTAATTTTTTTCACAAAGGAAGTTGTAAATAAAGCTTTTGTTACTTCCATTGAAGACAATGCAGGTATTATAAATATCTATGTATGTACATATAGCTAAACAAAGAATGAAGAAGTTTCTTAGATTTTTGTTTAATAAAATAATTTAGTTTTTTATAATCGGTTTTCCTGCTGCAAAATTTTAAATACTTACTTTAAAATTAAATTATAATTAAAATCGCTTTATAAAACCCATCTAATTTTAAACGTTGCCATAACCTCTAGGTTAGGGTTAAGTTAATTTCTTTGTAACCTGAGCTTATAAAACTGGCCCTTAATATTATAAATTGATTGTGCTATCGTACTTGTGTATGTATTCATTTCTGTGTTTTCTGTTGCATCCATAAACAGAAGCATTGGTAAAGCTCACATAGGTTCGAGGGAAACGTTGGCTAATTGAAACCAGTCCCTCCTCCACTTTAAGTAATCTTTACGACAATATTCGTCTGTAAGGATTTATTAAATTAACTGAATCCCAAGAGTAAAATTTTTCTATTATTCTGAAAAGGTAATGTTGGCGCATTCCTCGAATTATCCGAAAATCGTATGGGCACAATAGTAATTATTTAAAACTAATTAAACCTAAGAAAATGATGGATGATGGCAATGTACTTTATATGTAAAGGGATAGACTGTCTCAATATAATATTAATTCTGTTAAAGGCGTGTAATGGATTGCATTACGTTTTTTTTTATGTATAAAGTGAAAGAAGTAAAAGCAATTGACATATATTTTTACTCGTTTAATTACGTTAATAACTCATTTATTATTAATTTATAGAAATTGATGAAACTACACCCTAAAAATAATACACAAATATATCTATATGAAACTTGTGACAGTTGAAGTGCGTTTAAATGGAAAAGTAAAAATAAAATAAATCTTAACTATTGTGACGTCTTATTACTATTTTAACTAATTTCTAAATTTGTTTTTTTTGTAATCCAGTGTAAATTTAAAAGAAAAATTGTTTAAACAATTAGAATTTTATTTTAATTAGTACTCAAATTTCTGGTGTTATTTTTCACATGAGTTATTATCCTCATCCTCTGGGAGAATTTACTACTTTTTTTATTCGCTATGTTGTTTATGTGGAAATTTTCACTGTAATATGTTTTCGTATGTGTGTGTGTTAAATAAAATTAGAGAAAGTTTTAAAAGTATTCACAGTTTTATGAAATTCTTTAAAAATAACACAGGCTTCTATAAATGATTGTCTCATCAGGTTAGCTTTGGAAAATTTAAATTGATAGTGAATTAATTTATGTTTATATCATCATCTGTCAGTTATTGCATAGCTCCGCTGTAATTATTATCCCTGGTAGGAATTGTGTGTTGTTCGTCGTTTATCGTTAATTTTGTTCATTTAATTGCCAACTTGATAAAACAATTATTTATAGAAACCCTGTACTAATTCGATTAGTAACAAACACTTTACTTCAACCCTTAAAGCACCAGGCATATATTAGTTCAAAGTATTTCCATGGATAGGTAAAAATGTCCACCCATGAATTAGGTGATATTTTTATTGACATTAGAGACACAGAGAAACTGAAATCAAATTCTTCTTATTCTAATTACAACATATATTTTTTGCCTCAAAAGCAATTACTCCTACATAAACAACTGAAACACAAAACAAAACTTAAACTATGTTTTTAATATATTCTATCCCGTCTCAAAGCTGTCCTCGGCATTTTCAGTGCAAGATGGATATAAGTTCGTTTTTACACTATACTTTCCACAAACATATGTCTTGCATGTACAACATACTATTATTGTTTGTGAAATTTTCTTAATTCCTTCATTTTTGAATGAGCGATTTTGATACAGACTGAGCATCTGCCTTTCTCAGTGCATAATTTCTCCTCGGGTTTGTGTTCGCTTACAGATCTTACAGTTTTCTGTAAAAAGTTTTCCGTTGACGTTATTACATATCTATGTAATCCACTTAAATTTTCGGTCCTTTTCTGAATCTGCGGTTTGATAAGTGCTAGACCTAGTTCTTGAAAATAAATAACCCTCCTGTTATGTTTCTTTTCATTTCAATGTGGAAAGTTTAATATAAACAAGTTATAGGTATATGCCGTAATATCTAATAGAGTAAAAATCTCAGGTAAGGGCCACCTCGAGTATACCTCTTAGCACTAATATTTTCTGCCATTTGATCAATTGTATCAACTCCCCCTTTGTTTCTGTTGTAAAACAAGTTTATATCTGACTTGTTTCTATCGCTGTAGCTCACTGTATCATCTTTGTGTTGCGTTAATAGAAAATTTAAAATTTTGGTTGGTTTTATTCTAGGTACGTACGAGACAAGAGGTACAGGTGGATGTCCTGATTGAGGATCTTTAAAGGCGAACATATTCGAAAATAACTTTCGTCCATCTACTTTTTTTTAAACTTCGTATCCAGCGTAAAGCAATGAATAGTCGATCCTTCAATAATTATAGCCAACATAACAGTTGATAATTATTCAAGGATCGACTATGTAACTGCTTTACATACCTGTCGGCAAAAGTTGCTTACATTTACGTACGTGAACGTTTTCACGAGTCGACACTAGATGTCGAAAAGTTATCGTTTAAATATTATGATCCCTCCAGTAGGGCATATAGTCGACAGCGCGTTTGTACAATAGTGAACTTACACTCGAGTTCTCTCACTCCCGATGAGTCCCAAAAAGGACGAAACAGCTGTCGGGTGATTTTCAGTGTTTGTTTGCTATTGTACAACCACTTGCGTACTTGACTGCAGGCGATTCGAAATTTTTATACTTGCCAACTGTTATGTTGGCTATAATTATTGAAGGATCGACTATGTAACTGCTTTTACATACCTGTCGGCAAAAGTTGCTTACATTTACGTACGTGAACGTTTTCACGAGTCGACACTAGATGTCGAAAAAGTTATCGTTTAAATATTATGATCCCTCCAGTAGAGCATATAGTCGACAGCGCGCGTTTGTACAATAGTGAACTTACACTCGAGTTCTCTCACTCCCGATGAGTCCCAAAAGGACGAAACAGCTGTCGGCAAAAGTTGCTTATATTATATATTCAATGGGTGACATATTTCTATTTCTTGTTCCAATTCACGTTGAGTTAAATATTTAGGCATTTTAAAGGCTCGCAATTATATGTATAATATTATTATATACAGGATGTCCAGAAACTCTCCTGACAAACGAAAACCGGAGATTCGTCAATTTAACCCAATTCACCTAGTCCGAAAATGATTTCTAAGGGAGCTAGAGCTCTTTGAAGATAGCGCCTTTGTAGATAGTTTTTTTTAAATACCTCCAGAATGCTTCTACTTAGAAAAGCAAAAACTGGTATGTTTGTTTAGCCTTCAGAGATGAATCGATTCCATCAATTGCGAATTTCTAGTACCGGTCATAGGCGTCCGTTTTGGGTAGGTCAACGGTTATTTTAACGCATAACTTTTTGTCTTTAACTTTTAAGCATTTGTGACACTAGATTATTAAATTTTCAGGTATTCTAGTACTAAAAGGTACTCTTACTTTAAGTCATTAGGATACACCGTTTTCTAGAAAAATGGATTTCAAAATTTTTGTTTATTTGTCATTAAAGTTAAATTTATATTTTTTGCACTAGTTGGCTCTGAGCTGCCAACAAAAGTAAACCTACGTTTTTCATTGTCAAATTGTTGTCAGTTTGCGAAGTTTATCTTTTAATTTTTACTTTCCCAGGCGCCATCTTCAAAGAGCTCTAGCTCCTTAAGGAAGCATTTTCGGACTAAGTGAATTGGGTTAAATTGTCTTAAAATTATCTGAGGAATCTCTGGTCTTCTTTTGTCAGGAGAGATTCTGGACACCCTATATATAATAATCAAAAAGAAAATAACAAAGAATAAACCGAGATGTTGTTTTTGTTTGATAGTAAAAAAAATTGTGATTAATTGTTTACTGATGTATGTTAATTTATTTGAATACATCTAGGGCCTCAGTAAGCCCTCACTTTTTAGAGGGCGAAACGTTGCCAAAACTTAAAACCATAGTGTTCATTTACATTACCTCTTCTATAAGGATTAACAGAAAATAAGTTACAGTTTACATTCGTACTGATGTACTACTGCTCTCAGACCACTTGGCCCAGTATTTAAGGGTTAAATCCCACCCCCATCGTGGTTGTAAAGAAAGGTCTTTACGGTACTCATTATTATTAAATCTTTATTATTTCTTTATTTGCATGAAATCGATATACATATGTTAAATTAAAGCTTCCCGTTGTTTAGTAGCTGTCAAATTTATAAACAGAGATATACAACAAAGAGAATTAACTTCTTGAATAGTTATGTTATTTTGTTAAGTTGTTAATAGTGTGCTAAGACTTTTGTGTTCAATTTGCAATTCTCTTTGAAACCGCAAACGCATTCTGTTTTCATATTTCTAATTACTATTGATATTAGCTTGTCTATTTATGATAAAAACAAAATATTCATACATTCCTGGCAAGATCATTCATTTAGATATTTAATAAAGTTTGCACTTGTCAACGCTTCCAAAAGCGCGGCGATCCTCTTCAACCGAAGAAGCATCGAGCCCGCACGCCGACTGCACATTAACGGCGACGACGTTTAATACCTCGGCCTGACCATAGACAAGAAGCTGCTTTGGGAAGCCCACATCTTCCAGAAACTGACTACCGCCTACGCCCTATTGGCAAATCTCTACCCGATGTTACCCCCAACAGCCGGGCTGAGCATCGACAACAAGTTACTCATCTACAAAATGGTGATCCGTCCCTCCATGATGTACGCAGTAGAAACTTGGTTCTACGCTGCCAAAACTCATACGACGAAACTGTAACAAGATTATCCGAATCATCGCAGACGCTGCCTGGTTTTCCGAAACGATCGTCTTCATTATGAACTTCAAATTCCCAACCGGCCCACTTCAATCCACTTATCACTCGGCTCAGAATGTTATGTATTTGTAATCAGGAAATGCAGGGCTACTCAAAACTATAAAAATATACAGGGTGTCCCATTTAAAATAATGAACATGCATTTTATTGGGCACTCACTGTATAAAAAATTTATAAAATAATAATTATTAAATTTGAAACTTTTTTTGTATTCCAAAAATTAATGAAAATAAGTGGGGCAAAATATAATGAAAATTCCTGTACTTTTGAAACTAGCAGTAGACCAAGTTTCTTTGTGGTATAGCTTTCTATAGCACACGTCCTGAATTTTCTTGTAGTTGATTCGTCTACTAAGTTTTGTGAAGCGGAGAACTTATTTGAGCTATTATAGGAGTCCGCAGTATTCCTCAGTTTGTCTCATGGAAGAATGGTTGTATGGGAAAAGGATACAAAAAATACACTGGTCACGAAAAACTGTATAAATTGCAGAAAATGGGCGCTATTAGATGGCGGAGCAAGCATAGAGCCCTGTTATCGATTATTGATGAAGATTGCACAAGGAAAGGGAACTAAGAAATCCGAAATCCTGGCAGTTTTGGGTGAAATATCGACAGAAAACAAAATTCACGGTCGGAAGTTTGACGAGTCACTGGAATAAATTTGAAAATATATTCATTTTAATAATTCTACTAGATTTATTTATTTCTAGTAATGTCACCAGTATCTAAATATTTACAAAGCAAAAAAAGTTGCAGTTGCATAGCGGTTGATCCAGACTCTGCTTAACCAAATAATTCGCAAAAAGGTGTGACAAATACTTTGATATGGTCTATGCAGAAATAATTTTACTATACAAAGGAAGTCAACAAATTGTTAGAAGAAATAATAACATTAAAAATTATTTTTACCGAGAAAAAATAACAAAAAAGAAAAAATGTCTGTAGATAAAGTGAACGATGACGCTGGAAGCATTTCAATTATACAAAAGTATAGATCGATGTTTTTTTTTAAATTTTCGATAGTATCAGAGCAAGTATTGACGAGATATTTTATGCTCATGAAGATGCGTGCCTAATTTTGTCAATATTGAGAGAGACCAGTTTACTAAAAAGAAGAGCACGACGATGAGGAGGATTATTATATAATTATTATATAATGAAGGTAACAGCTGCGAAGAGAGAAACTGTTTTATTATTTCATGTGCTTTTTCGGTGATTTTCAGGCTCTCTAAAAGAGGAGTTTTCATCAACATGTATTTAGCGTAAAAAAATGTGCTTACCATACCACGCACCCAAGTTACATGTCAGACAGTGTTTTCGAAATTGAAAGTGGTCAAAAATTGATCAAGATCTTTTTTAGGTGAAGATAATCTGGTTAATTTTCTTTTATGCATGTTGAAAGACATAATTGTACATATTTTAGGAAACAGAACTTTCGAGACATTGAGTGGTATGAATAAAATTAAGTATAAACTTTATGCTCACAAATTGAGAGTATATACTACAATTCGTATGAATAAGTCTGATGAGTAGATACTCACCTTGAGTTGATACTCTTATGTAAACTTTAGTGTGAGTAGGTATTTGGGTTTCATATGAATAAAGAAAAGTATATGCTTCAAATAATGAGTATGTACGTCTGCAATTTGAAGTTTGACTTATCGCAAACTCATTATCAAAAAATTTGAAATTATGGCAGAATTTATTAATAATCGAAAGGCACAGAAGTTGTATAAAGCTAGACGAACAACCCTTGAACATGATTTTAAGGTATTGTACCGGTTTGAATCAAGAAATGTCGAGTGGATATCACTTAATTTTCTTGGACAAGAAACATGAGAAGCTAGAGGAGGTGCACTCAAAATTTTTGACAAAATGAAAATTTTTCTAAGATATATCGCAGATCCTGGTTTTCAAGCAGGTGTGGGTGAAGTCCATCCACCACTGCAAAAGTAATTAAGGAAGTTATAAATAAAATTATTGCTAAACAAATATATGGATAAAATTTCCTGAGAATAATGCAGATATTCAGTTAGAAAAAGGGAAATGGCAAGAAAAGTATTCTTTTCCATGTTGTGTGGGTGTAATTGACTGTACTCATGTAAGAATAAACAAACCACATATTTATGGGAATGAATATATTAATCGTAAAGGATATCCTAGTATAAATGTCCAAGCAACTTGTAATTCTCACGAATTATTTACGAGTGTTGATGCGTCATGGCCAGGATCGGTACATGATTCTAGAATATGGAACAATTCTGGTGTCAAGAATATTGTAGCAACATATTTTCAAAATAATCAGGCTGTTCTTCTTGGAGATGAGGGATATCCAGTTACCCCATGGTTGATGACACCTTTCAGGAACCCGAACACACCAATTGAACGCGCATTCAATAATCTTTTCAAAAGAGAGAGGGTAATAATTGAAAGATGCTTCGCTCAATTAAAACAAAGATTCCCAATTTTACAATCTGCGGTTCGTTTATCTTTAGAAAAAGTTCCAAAATTGATTATGTGTTGTTTTATACTTCACAATGTGGCAAAATTTTTGGATGATGAGTTGGAGGAGGACGAACCTTTACTAGAGGAAGAAGAAAATTTTAATATTCCAGAAGATGTTGAAGGGCAATTGCGATAAATGGGTCAACAAAAACGCAATGAAATTGCGAGAATTATTTATAATCGAATTTAGAAAAATAGATATTTTCAGAAAACATTTGTATATATTATTTTAGTATTTATTTAATCAGATTCTTCAGAAGAAATTACACGTAACTCTCGTCTTAATTTTTTCTTTTAAATTCAACACGTTTAGTTGTTTCAACAAAACAGCTCTGTATTTGATAAATTTTTCGTTTCATCCGTCTCATATTTTTTCAATTCATTATTTGGTTTAGGCTTTCTTGGTGGATTATCAGATGTTCCAACCAACATGAGACCTAAAAAAAGTACTTATTCATTTTTACTTTCGTAATAATTCAATTTCGAACCTGGGCTGGGTTTAGGAAATGAGCTCTCAAAACTTACAAACCCGACAGATTCGTCATTTGAAGTTCCAGCTGATATACAACCTAAAAATAATTTTGAAAATACACACCTACCTACCCTCGGTTAATTTTTAAAGAATATACCTGGAACTTTGGTAATAACAGGATTACCGTCACCATCACCAGTCATCATTTTTAAAAAAACGTTTTCCCAGTCCAATAACTTAATTTTTTTATTTCCTGTTCTGTTGATGTCTGTTTTTTTTAATTCTTGTTTTCATATTGTTAATCTTTTTTAAAAGTTGTTTTTCACCTATTTCTGATCCAAAGCACGATTCCCACTTTCTTTTCATGGCGACAAGTACCTCAGATTTACTTTTTCGAACTGCAGGAGTTTGAGATTTGGAAAGCAGTTTGTGGTTCATTATTGGGTGTACCACTTTCTTCACTATCACTTGCGCTCATATTGAAATAGATTGAAATCGACTGACAAATGACATTAATTAAAAATTATTTGACAATCTCCTGACAGTGAGTATCGGCTCAAGTATATAAGAGTTTATGCTCGGTGGAGTTTTTACTTTATTATTCATATCAAAATTAGTATAAACTCATCCATTATGCACATACTCAGAGTACTTACTTTTGAGTTCATACTTTTTTTATTCATACCACTCATTGAGTAGTGGGTGTCATATTTACAAGTTGTCATTGTACTACAATAATAATGATGTTTATTTTATGAACCAATAAAATTAATTTATCAATCGCGATGTACTTCTTAACAGAAAAATATAATAAGTAGGCACCGCTAACCTGAAAGGGTAGGTCTTATACTATGACACTTGCGATGAAACTATGAGAAATTTTAGCCTGTTTGGTATCGAAATTCATCATTTGAACCTGGTTGGTTGGCTTCTTCTATGTTTTTAAACGCCAAAAATTTGGCAGAGTTACCATCGAAATGGGGTAACTTTGCCACTGCCTATAACTTCTACAGGAAAGCAAAGATAGCCAAACTGCATAGCCTCCTTGGAAAATTTCCTTCAAGACGGATATAACCTTCTCTGAAATATGTCGAAAAATAAGCAAATTTCGACCTTTTATTTGAACATAGTTTATTTCCTCATACTAAATGAAATAAATTCAAAAAAAATATATTGCAAATTAACAAAAACACAAGAACACTCAAGAAAAAAAACCAAAAAGGAACATTCTTCAAAGAAAAAACTAAAGAGTTTTTACAAACTTCTCAAGAAAAAGTGTATTCTGACACATCATGAAATTCATAATTTTCCTCGAACTTGAGCAGGAACTTGGCGGTAACAAAACTTTTACAACTTCACTTTTAACAATGTGAGCTACGTCATCAACTGGCGGAAAATAAAATCTTTTACCAGATCTTCTCAAAAATTTCACTTTATAAAAATCTCCTTCCTCGATATAGATAATTTGTGCAATGAAATAAACTTTTCTCTTTGTAGCTTCAAGTTGTATAAATACAAAGCTTCCTTCATTGACTACTCTCGCTTCAGTCTTTTGTATTTCTTCTTTATCTGCTATCTCTTGGATATCATTTTTTACATATGTCTCCTCCGTCTCTGAAATTCCTTCTTTTTCCATTGATCTGTATCTTTCTTTGAACGTTGGTTTGGTAAAACGTCTTCTACGCTACGCTATTTTTCCTTATTTTTTCGCTGGGAGCTTCTGAACTGCGAGTTTTTTTAATTAATCTACAACTGCCTCTCCTACTTGGTTAGTGACATTTGCATCAAGCCTCTGTTTCGGCAAAATTTTAATAACTTCACTTTTGTTGATTGGGCGAATCCCAGCCTTTCGGAATCCGTTTTTTATTATAAAGGAATGGTTTATCTCAATTTTCTGCATTAATGCCTCAAGCATCTCAAGCACAAAAATGTGGGGTAACTTTGCCACCAGCCTCAATTTTCTACTGTGTAGCAGTTTGGCAACATCTAATGCATTCACAACTCTAACCTATAATAATCTACCTGATATTTAAAACCGGTATATCTACTGCTAAAGGTTTTCTTTCCACACACCTTAGTATAGCAATGTATTCAAACATGCGTAAATATAGCAATATACTTATCCACTTAAAATTACTTAATTAAGTTTGACTTACCGCAATATTTTATCGCAGACGCTAAGTTAGACTACCACTTGTTGCTCGGGCAAAACGACACTACAGTGTTGCCTAATTTTAAAAATGAATTTTATTTAATATCACTACTCGTTTGGCAAAGTTACCACATCAGGCAAAGTAACCCCGTTTTACGGTACTATGCATTTCTGTATTTATTAAATTCTTTTGTGTCCTTAACGTATTTTCAACCGTTCCAAACAGCAACGCAACACTTCTAATAACCATTTAAGGTTAACAAATCACCCTCACTTCTGGACCCATAACCTTTTATTTGTAATTAGGAAATGTTTATACTAAAACTTGATTAATGTTACGCACAATGTGGACACGATTTGTTAATACATCAATCATTTTTTATTTTGAATTCATTCATTTATAACTTAACCTATAGCGCCATCTGTTGAGAAATATTATTACCACTCACATTAGGACGTTAGGAATAAATCTCAATCAACGGCTGTTAAAGGCAATTTTCTTGTTTTTATTTAATTCAAATTAAAAATACATCGGGTTTGATATCAACATAACACAATTTGTAACTCATGCATATAATGCAAATTTACATATCGTTGACAAACGTATATGATCTATTATACTTTAACATTGTACACATCGGTGTTATTTGCGATTCTGTAGCTGTAAAATTTTTTTAAGGTTAAGCAAATTCTGTCTGTAAGGATTCATGATGAACTGTAAATACTTACAAGAATCTGTAACTTACAACAATACACAAAATTGCAAATTAATTAGCCGGCATACAAAGTATTTGTGGATAGAATTCATTAAAATTTTTCTTATTGTCTGTTTGTCATTGAGTGACATATTTCTGTCTTTCAAAACACTGAAATACTTAAACTTATTGCCGCCATTAACAATATTAAATATTAATTGAAATTGTTAATTAAAAGTAACGGTTTTTTTCAAAATAGTTTTTAACGGTGATAGTGAATATTCCTTCAACAAAATTCTATCTATAATCCAATTGTCAAGCAATACATTTCGAAGATTGTCGTCCAATGGAAAGAGATTTTAATTACGTTGTAGATCCCTTAATTAAAATCATGAATTTAATCGGGTATTTTGATTTATACATAACTAAAAATTGGTATTCTTATTGGAATTTCGATTTAAAATTTTTGTACTCATTACTAGCGAAACACATTTTTACGTTTATTATGGAACCAGAACCTCCACACCTAATGATTTTATTTTGTCATTGTTTGAGTTGTACAACTATTTTATAATTCTCATATGTATTGCAATGTCGCTATTATCTGATCATTCCGTTTTGGGTATTATAACGATGGTGACTAATATAGATATCTTCGTAAATAGTTACGCAAAAGAGAGGCTGAATTACCAAAAATCAAGAAATTGGCTAATTTGCTATATTGTGGTTTGGGGTGTTTTCCAAACGTTCAATTTATTAAATGGAAATATTTCTGCATACTTAGACGGTATACCGTTTTCTGAAATGGATCTTCTCGAATATATATTTTTAATATACTATACAATGGAGGAACAAATTTTGTATGTTATTTATTTTGTCTGAACTTAAATTACGTATGCGCAAAGTGCTTGATATTGGTAGAAAACTATCTGCTACAGAATTTAGTTTAAAAGTACATTTAAAATTTGTTAAACAAATCTATGGTATGCTTTGGAAAGCTGCACGAAATATAAACAATGTTTTCAAAGTTTTGTTATTAACTCAAATCTGTATGTACACAATTTTTCTATTGTTCGGATCTTTTTGGTTGAGTACTTCTAGTTTCAATGGGAAGCCAGTGACTTTTTTTATAGTAGGAGCCATTTATTGGATGTCACTAGTAGTGGTTGAAGTAATTGTTACAGTATATTGTTTTGCAACTTTTTGGATGAGGTAAGTATAATAGTTATTTATGTACCAAGGCAGTAAAGTGATTCCTTATCGGACGAGTCTGAAATTATGAGACGAGCGAGAGAAGCGAGCGAGGCGAATAACAGGCGAGTCCGATAAAGACACTTTACTGACGTGGTGCATACAAAATTTTATCGCCAACTGTTTAGAATTCGGAATATAAGAAACTGAGGTATATTTAATTGCATTTTATTGAGACGAAGTAAACAGCAAATCTACTTATTATTTGTTATATTGAAATTAAACGTACACCCTGATGCATTAAAAAGTTAATCCCTGAAGTCGAAGGAGTTCCAACTGAAAACGTTTGAGGGTTATTATCTATATTGAAAATGTGCAAATCTTCTTTTTAGATTTGGTGATAACTGAGTTGTCAGTTGGATCATCGCCTAAAATTTTCTTCGCAATTTTTGTTTTATTGAGCACAGATTCTTCAACATAGGACTCTGCAATCGTGTCACTTTTCCATCCTCCGTGGCGTTTCAAATTTTCTTTACTACCGCCTGCGTTGGCAAAGAGAGTGGCGGATGTTCGACGGAAACAATGTCCAGTGTAAAGTGATGGTTCTGGCAGATGCAGATATTTGGCAATTTTGTTTGGAATACTTCCGATAGTATGGATTCCAATCGGCTGAATAGTGCATTTACCGTTCCTGTAGGTTAGGAACAATCGATCGTGAGACGTGTGCTTAGGACGCAGAGATAAATATTTATTAAATAGTTCTATGGATTTTACTTTTCCTTCAAATTCTTCAGTGACTACAAATAAACGAGGCTTGTTGGTCTTTGTTTTGGGTATATGAACTACCAGAATTGTTTCTTTGTGCTCTATGTCACATACTTTTAAATTCCAAAGTTCTTCATTACGTAAAACTCCAGCAATTCCAAATAAAACACAAACCTAAAAATGCAACATTATATCATTTTGGTTTTTGAAAGTTTGTACAAATTACTTTCATCATCAAGTAGATTTCGTCCGGTGCATCTAGTAAAACGTAAGTATATCTTCTTGTGAAAGAGTTTTGGATTTCTTTGAACATGATTCCTTGCTTTTTGTTTTAAAAAGCCGTTAGTTTTATATATTCACCGATGTTGACGTCTTGCTTCACTGAAAGGGTTGCCTTAAGCATGGAATAATAGGACCACATTGAAGGGGGACAATACTTTGATAAATCAGAAAATATGCCAGTAACACGTTTTCACTATATTTCCTTACTTTGTTTCTATTGCACCACTCCATAAAAATGTCGTACTGGCGATTGTATTTTTCCCTGGATTTTCTGGCAGAAGTTCTAAAGACGTCTCTAATGACTTCTTCAATTTCAGGTGGCGTGCACTGAATATCTTCCATAATTTGTTATGAATAAATTACAAGAAAACTATTATCGAGCCGTAATAGGGAGAAGCGTGACACTGACAGATAATAATTTTCGAATAATGTCAAAGTGAAAATACTTTACCTGACGCATATGTCACTTTACCAGACTATATGTCACTTTATCTGCCGCGAGGCAGATAAAGTACATTATTGGTATAGGATAAGGTAAACTGTTTGTTTACTTCCGGAAATCAATCTGATAATTGACGGTTTTACTGACGGTTGGCGATAAAATAGATTTATTAAGCAAATTGAAAATTTTATATTTTAAATGGATTTTTAAAAATTCTTGATCGGTTCATAACAAATATATATGTATAATATGGTATGGCCATCCGTGTACATTTACTTATTAACCGAGTGGAATTTTTTATTTTACCCAAGATGGTCTATAAAATATTGATTTTCAACCAGTGTGCTGCGGCACTTCTGTGTGTCTCCAGATTTTTAGAGTGTGCCGCCAAATTTTAGCACCAATTAATAAATAAACATTTTTCGATGTTACACTGGAAATTTTCGATCAGCCCAAAGTTTTTTTCGCATATATGCATTCAATATGTGCAAAAACTCTGAAAACCTTGGAATCTAATACTCTTTTTGACCATTTCAATTTGACCATATCGCACAAAGATCCGAACTTTTTGGATGTATTGATTCTAGGGAGAAAGTCTCCAAAAGGATACAAAGAGTAGAAGGTCTTTTGGATCCAAATTGCTTAGTCTTCTTATTCCAACCCATCGTCTCACCATCTAAAACGATACTTTTCACTTGTGGATTAAAAATGTTCCCCAAAAGAGGAGTGTACAATCCACAAGAAAAATCCTCTCCTTATGACTGTTGTGAAATCAAATCAATTTCTTTAAGTATTTGTACTTATTGATTTTCGTGTGTAGTTAAAACCGTTCACCATCAAATTTTTGTCTACGAACACCTTTTTTGCTTTCATAAAAATGTTGCGTAATTAACCAGCATCATATGGTGAAAACGAAGAAATTTCAATTTCATATAAACGTACCGATATTTGACAGTGTGTCACAAAGAAGCCAAGAGGGTAATTGTTCACAGTATTAGAAATCTGTAGCATCAGGATGATAAAGTTTTAAAAATAGAACTATTCCAAAACCCACCTTGAAGATCAAAATGGTTAATTCGTAATATATTAAAAGATTTAAAACTTGGTGTGGATCATGATCAGATTTTAAAACTTTATCATCCTGATGCTACAGATTTCTATACTGTGAACAATTGCCTTCTGGTGCTTTGTGACACACCTTATTATTTTTCATTTGGATTCAGTTTTGTTTATTACCTTTGCTGTTGTTTTTTGTGCTAAAAATGAACCTTCTGAACTGCAACCATATCAGTCACATCCTTTTCAGTGGCAATATTACTTCATTCGATGGCTTTAACTTTAATTTAACTGTAGGCCACTTGCATCACAAAATCTCCCCCCATATATCTGTCGTAACCATGTATAGCATTTTATTATAAACAACCATCTATTTTCTAAAATCCAAAATTTGTGTGTTTGTTTGTTAGGTGCTTTATAGAATCAGCATTGAATTGGTGGGGAATTGCGGGGAAGAATGGGGGTTCGGGAGGGGTCCACTAGGGGCTTGGGCTCATGTAGTCTAAAAATTTTTTTACATAAGCTGTATTACTACTACCCTCCGACGGGACGGACTTTAAACTAGTAATTATATATGGTTGTATGTTATAGGCTAAAAAGACCGTACAACTAATGGAAGATTTAGAAAAAGCTGTTGGTACATCTAATCTACCATACAAGCAGGTGATGTAATTGATGGGTTTGTGAAACTTTTAATGATTGAAGTAAATTTAATGAGTTTGCACTAATTAGATGGTTAGCGTGGTCGTTTTTCTACTGTTTATCCTTCAATTCACTTTTTAGGTTTAGATGTAAAAAGTTTAATAATAATGATTAAAGTTTTGTTTATTTTATTTGATGTCACATAAGAATTCGAAACTACAGCAACATAAATCGTTACATATATGTTGCCAACATAACAAAAATATTCACATTATAAGTTTACGTGTATTTGAATAACATGTTCTTATTCAAAATTAGGTTGAACTTTTTCTCTGCAAGTGTATATTGAAGATTTAAAATTTTCTGTATTTGGCTGCTTTCCTTTAGATTGGACTTTACTACATTCAGTGAGTAACATTTAAAAAAGTAGTAATTCCGTTATCTTTGTTTTAGATAGGATGTGGTGTTACCACATACTTAGTCATCTTCATCAATTTAGCAACATTGAAAAAAAAGTCTAATTAGCATTTAAAACACTGCAAAACAGCTTCTCCGTGAATTTTGATGTTTATAACTATCACAAAAGCTTAGGTATTCAAAAAAAAAAAATTATGTACATGTAATGGTATTTTTTAATTAATGGGTTAAATTATAACATATAGGGGAACCGGGGGCAAAACGGCATACTTAAGGTTTGAAAAGGTTTTTTTCCCAAGTATATTTAAATTTCGACACCAAATTAAACAGACAGCTTTGAATAATGTTTAATTAACATTTAACTGAACCTTAAGACGTTTTTTAAAAAAATAAGTAATTTTTGGTTAATTAAAAAAAAAGTCAAAATGACCATTGTACCCCAACGTCGGGGCAAATTGGCCTCCTTGTGGGGAGAATGGTAACCATGTTAAAATGAATCAGTAACACATTTTAAGTACAGCATAAAATCAATCAAGGAATGTAAACTTAAGAACACAACTTACATATAAAAAAAAATACAAAGAAGATATTTTTTAACTTAGCATTGGGTATTTACAAAGGTCGCAGATTAATACGGCGTCCTTGTCGTCACTATCGACGTCGGCACAAGAATTATGAGCCCACCTTTTGCAATTGGAACATCTTATCCAACTTTCCGTAGAATCTGAATATAATTTTGACAGTAAAGACATTCAGTCTCATCTGTGTCACTATCGCTTGAGGACCTTTCTGATATTGTACGAATTTTTAAATTCTTTGCTTTCTTACTCTAAGAAACTTTTAGACCAGAAAATGTTTTTTTTTCCTTTTTACCTGATTTTCAGTTCGTCTTGCCTTGAGATATAATTGTGTCTCCACTTTCTGTAGGACTACTTTCTATTCTTCGTTGGACCTTCTTTCTTTGACTAATTCTTGTTGAGATATGGTACGTTCCAATTCCTCCTTATATGGAGTTGAAGAGAGAATTACCGCCTTGCCCCTTTTCCTTGTAACGCGTTTCGTGGTTTGAGTAGACCTTGGAATAGACAAAATATCCGTTGGTGATTTATACTGGAAACTACTATTGTTAGCGCTTCTGGCGTCATTTTCAGAATTAGGCGCATCATTTGAACATTTGAGTTGAGCAGTTGAAGTTTGAGGTTCATCACTTGAACAGTGGGGTTGATTACGTGAACAGTGGGTTGATCACTTGAACAGTGGGGTTGATCATTTACTACATTTTCTTTAATATGAGTTTCCGAAACCACTAATTGAAGTTTTCATCCTTGCTGCTTCGAGATAGGCAGCTCCAAAGAATAGTTGAGATTTGTGTAACGTGATGACCTTTTGAGGGATTAGATTTCAACCATTTTGTGGTTTCGTGTTCATAATAAGTGCTTAGTGGGCTGAATTTTATGTGAACAATGGGGAGGTAAGCATAAGAGAATTTGGGGTTGATCACTTGAACAGTGGGGTTGATCATTTACTACATTTTCTTTAATATGTTTTCCGAAAACCACTAATTGCAGTTTTCATCCTTGCTGCTTCGAGATAGGCAGCTCAAAAGAGTGTTGAGATTTGGTGTAACGTGATGACCTTTGAGGGATTAGATTTCAACCATTTTCTGGTTTCGTGTTCATAATAAGTGCTTAGTGGGCTGAATTTTATGTGAACAATGGGGAGGTAAGCATAAGAGAATTACACCATTTTCCCGAGAGATATTAATTAGTGTATGGCTTTTGGTGTGCGTTGAATGGCCATCCAACACAAGTAGGACTTGATTATTTTCCTTGTTTGCATTTGCATTGCAATTTTATAAACTGTTTGAACCAATTGATAAATAATTCTGTTGTGATCCAACCCGAATCGCTGACTTCAACTGTTGACCCAGGAGGTAGGCCAATTTCAAATAAAGAATGCTTTCTTTTCAGATGAATATAAGCATCGGAGGCATAAACGACCCCGCTGCAGAGAAACAAATTTCTACCGTTACTGTCTCTCCTCTCTCGGCAGACGTAAGAACACCTACTTGGCGCTTTCCTTTTAGAGCAAGTATTTTGGACTGAGATTTAGGATTAACTGGACACCCGTCTCATCACAGTTGTAGATAGATCCTCGTTAGCTTGTATTTATCAACAGCTTCGGTTAGTAATTTGAAAAATTGGCCCACTGCAACACGGTTAAAACCCATGGGTCTCGCACCAGACGTTGCCTCCGGTTTTCGTAACATTAATCGTTGGGTGGCGGGATAAAAAATTCTCAGTCCAGTCCGGTCCAGCCATTTGAGTTTGACGTTGAACTTTTGGAGGCATTTATTTTACTGGGCCAGTTGATACGCCAGTCGTCGAAAATCAAGAGAATTTTCCCCTCGTTTTGTCAACTTTAAAAGTCTCGCCTTCAATTTTTTTCTTTTGGACATATCTTCTTTGCGTTGAACGAGAAACATCATACTGCAGGGATGCTCTTTTTAAACCCATTTAATTGTTAACAACAGCTTGAACGGCATTTTCCATGATGTTAACATCCCATGTTTTCCGTTTTGTTTTTCTGACATACGTACGAACCATCTGAAAGAAAGAATATCTATTTCTCACTTAGATTTTTACACCTGTCCTGTTTGAAGAACAAAAAAATTGATGCCGTTTCCCTGTTTATAGAACTTGACTATGTACATCTATATAAATTCTTTACGGGGCGGAATGGACCCTGGTCCATTCTGCCCGGGTCCGTTCCGCCCCAAATGTTACTCAATAAATATTTAATTAACAAATAATTACACTGTGATTTAGAAAAATTCAAGTGGGTTACCATTGACGCATAACATGACATACTACATTAAAAAAAATAATGTCCGTAAAGTGATATCTGTGTACTTACATTATAATCAGGTTTTGTAGAATTTAACAAAACACTCACAAAATCAACAGGTGTACGTGACTTTCATGCAACTGAACTGATTGCGCGCATGGTTTTGACATAATACGATGCAGCAGATTCATACCAGTGGTACTTAACAATTTTGATCAACTACGACCGTTCGGGCGGATTTTAGAGGGGGTATTCCGTTGTGCCCCGGTATACCGTTCAGACCCCGGTTCCCCTACATTGATTGTATTATTTCAATTTATTTAGATAAATATAAACACCATATTGTTATGCGCTTAATTTAAGGTTTACATAAGCTGAATTCAACTTATGCTTGACCCAAGTTTACTAATTCTTATGTTATTTATGTTAATTTAAGTTATGTATCGATCAATACTTATTAATTAGTAATTTACATAAATAGTCAGACAACATTTATTACGAGTGTACACCTCGACACATAACGACAGGAAGTGGACAAAACTAGTTGTCCCTCTTGTGAGTAGTATAAACGGGGGGAATTCCGGCCGCCTAAGGAAAATGTCAAGTTGTCATAAAGTTGTTAAGATAAGATCATGTTATTTATTAACAAACAAATAAAATATGTATTCTAACACAAAAAATTATTCAAAGTAACTCAAAACAAAGAAACATACGTTCCACAATACATATTATGTAACTGAATAGTGTCCAGTTTTATCCGCCTCATGGGGGTAATACCGGCAGAGGGTCGAAATTTCCCTCGATGAAATCTTAATGGCAAAATCGCATCTCCAATTTTGACTATTAAAATCAGTGCAATCCTTGTGTGCCCATTCTGCACATATGGTACATTGTATCCATAGCTCTTTATTTTTTCCAAACTAGCCACATATAAGACAAATGTCTTCATTAATATCATTGCTTTCGTTTTCTTCTTCTGAGTACTCTTGTTCTTCTTCTTGTTGATACCTCAACATTTTTGCTCTTCTATTTTTCTTTTGTCGTATTTCTGGTAGTTTTCGATTTTCCACAGTAACCTGGCTAACTAAGCCGCTTTCACTCAAAACATTTCGTGTGACTTTCTTAATTTTTTCCCCTTTTTTTTCTATTCGATCTTTTTTCTCTTTCTCCTCCATAACAGTTTTCATATGAGTAGACGTGAAAATCTTTGAATGCTGTTTGTCTCTTCCTTTTTTAGTAGGATATTTCGAACATCCTGCGACTGGTTCCAGTAGTCCTAATGTTCTGCTAGGTGCAGCTAGGTTTTCCGATAAACTTTCGTCTGCTTCATCTCGATTCTCGTTTGTTGCTGCGACATTTATCAAAGGACCTTGTTGAAAGTTTTCAGCAGGCAAAAAATCTTCATCAGTAAAAATATCCCGATTCATAGGAAAAATTCCAGTGGCTTTGAAACCATTATTTGCCTTCTCGACTGCTGCTACTCTACTATAAGCATTATTAAATAGCTCTGCTATTTCAGAAGCGCATATTCTTTCACCCATATGGTTTCTCATACTCTGAATAATACGCCTTTTACAGAGGGCCAAAGAAAGACACATCAGAGATTGAATGCGATGGAAGGAGCGCGGTGGTATAGTAAGTATAGTGATACCATTTTCTTTGCAGTAGGTATAAACTTGTAAAGTGTAATGAGTGTTCTGAGGAGATTTACAAACTTCTGGAAATGTTCAAGCCAGTTTAAAAATAGGTTTTCGTGATCCACCCATTATCTGAACAGGAATAAATAGCTTCGGGTGAGCCATTTTTTTTAGTAGTGGCGCCATTCGCTTACGGGCAAAAATAAACATTGGAGGTATATAAATTCCAGATGCACTAAATGCACACATAATTGTTGTATTTTTACCTCTTTCGGCGCTTGTTGCGAAACCGACTCTTTTTTGGTCCTTCTCCACGTAGATCTTTCCAGGATTTTGTACGGTGGTAACGGCTTGTCAGCGTTAAAAATTCTTGGCTGTGGAAAATTGTGTTTTTGCATTATCGCATGTAAATTATCAAAAAATCGTGTTAGTTCCTCTCTGTTAAATGCCCGAATCCTATTAATACTAATTTTTTCTGGTTTTCTCAGAGATATTTGAGGGTTTCTTTTAGTATATCCTTCCAACTAATCTCGTCCTGCTGCTTCATTTGTTTTCAGGAAAGGATGTTTAATATTATTCTTTTGTGCATAGCTATAAACACACCGCTTCACCTCTAACGGATTAATACCATAGAACAACTGTGAAAGTTTAATAATTTGTCTAGTAAGCTCTTCGTCCTCAGCTTTACTAAAAATATGATTTCGTCCTAGAGATGGTTTCATAAAAACTACGGATCTAGGACGATCCTGCCTTAAACTTCGTCCATTTTCAATTTCTTTGTAAGGCCCGACTTAAGTTTTCTTGTGTAAACGACGCTTTAGCAGTTTTTCTTGTATATTTGCGAAGCATCTCAAAAAATATAAAAAAGAAAGTAATTATTTTCTTGTGGCTAATTCCGGCCAGGCCAATATTTCCCCCTAGCGACAGGCCGGTATTACCCCATATGTACAAACATTTTTAGTCATATTTTAAAAAATAAACAGTAAAGTTCAGTGAAATTCTAAAATCACAGAAACAATGTATTTTAAGCAACCTATCCACTGAAATAAATTACAACTCGATTTATGAAGTTTTTGAAATATATACATACCAGTAAAATATTTCGACCGTTAGAACACTATCCTTCACTTTGTTAAATTACCATAAAATTTTGAATACGTCTACTCTGACTAACAAACACTGAACTGGCGCGTTTAAGTACAGTGTATTGGATGATTCCACGTTCGTGGAAGGGGACGCAGTAACAAAAATTTGATGTCGGGAATTTCTCCAGGGCAGGAATTCCCCAGTTTACCCTACATTTAAAATTAATCTACAATCTAACTTCCTACACTCCTACCGATTAAGATTGTACACTATTTTAAATACATATTAAAATTAGTAAAAACATGAATACCTATATTATTTACACACCAGACAAATTTTTCTGTTGGTAGGTATTTCGTCAATGAATCAGCAACCATTTTCTTAGTATCAACCTTCTGAATGTTTATTTTATTTCGTTCAACAGTTTCTAAATGAAGTGGTGTGTGTTTGTGTGTTTAGTTCGGGCATGTAGATTTTTTATTAGATAAAATAACATGAAATCATAAATTTTTCGGTAGTTCCTTTAGATTCACTCTTTAATATTTCATCTACGGAATCAACAAATTTCCTTTTTTGACATGCCTTTAATAAATGATCCGTCTTTTTACAATAATTACAAAATACACTCTTTTTGTAACATCTTTCTTACAAAATGGTTAATATCACTATCGAAAAACAAATCGTTTTGAAATTTGCGTAAATCTTAATTGAAGCTGTAGGAAGCGCAGTTTTCGAAAACGATTTATTTGTAATATTTGTTAGTTAGGTTAACTGATTTGTACCGTTTTTGTTTGTACTTTGTAAAAGTATGGATGTTGTTAGTACGATTGCTGTAACTTTTAGTATGCATGATAGTGTTAGTATTATTGATTTAGATCTCAATAGGTTACTGTCTTTCTTCTGGAGGCATCAATGCTGCTGGCTATTTCTACCGCCCTGTCTAAGTCCAGTATTTCGTGTTTCTAACAACCTTGCTTGCTTCTTGATTTTAACCCAAAAACAAACTCATAGCGAATTGCACTTCTTAGGTAATTACCAAATTTGCAGTTGACAGACATCTTTTGTAAAGATAATAAAAATTCTTGAATAGACTCACCCTCTTCTTGCTTTCTGTCCATGACGCTGACAACTTCTTCATATGTTCCTTTTTCTGGAGCATCAGGTGCATATTTGTCACATAACGTATCATACGCTTCATCACCCATGTAGTGCAACAAATATGGCAATTTCATCTCAACAGTAATTTGAAAATTTTGAAATGCACTTCTAATCTTTTCACCCACCTTGACCAACGAGTTTTTGTAGCGTCGACAATTTCAAACTGTAAATGTCGATTGAATTTGATATGCAATCGAAGCACTTCGATTATCACTTGTATTTTCGTTTGTAGATGTTATGTCGACGGCTTATGATACAAAAGACGTTATGAGATAACATTTAATATGATAAGACAATGGACAACGTAACACACAACTAATGTACTAAGTGATAACATGGCGCTTGTCTATGTAGGAATTGAATGTAGGCCGCATTCTCAATTTTGCAATGTTGTCACGTCTACATTAATTCCTTAACATCTCCTTTCTTTATAAACAATATTATAAATCTAATCTATAGGTAGTCTTACTGTTCTACCGGATCGAGTGGTTGCTCGTTTCTGTTCTGCTGAAGGTAACGATTCAATATTTTCACAATTATTAGTATTATTATTACAACTAGGAATAAAACTAGAATTTATAAAACTTGAACCTTTGTCAAACTTAAACCTATCATTTTTAAAAATAGTGCAAGGACCATTATTTGGAATATTTATACTTTAAGACTGATTTTTATGCAGTGGTCTTAGATGAACCCTATTACGTCTGTATGACTGACCATCATTGGAGAGTACAACGTAACTTCTAGGTTGAGGACCTATTTGGATTATTTTTCCTTGCAGCCATTTTTTGTCTGATTGGGAATTTCTTAAATAGAGTATTCTCACCTACGCTTAATTCTGGTAGTTTATTGGCGCCGTGATTGAAATATTGTGATTTCTTTTCATTATTTTAGCTAACCATTTTTATAATAATTTACGTCTACTAATTTTGGTTTAAGTAATTCTGAATGAACAGGCAACCGATCTCGGAGACGGCGGGACATTAGAAGCTGAGCAGGTGAGTTGCTACTATCATTTGGTGAATTTCTATATTGTATTAAAACTAAATATGGGTCTGAATTCGTTTCTATTATTTTAATAAGAAGTTTTTAAGAGTGTCCGATAGCTCGTTCAACCTGACCATTAGACTGTGAGTGATAGGGGCTTGTTGTGATGTGTTCAATACCCCACTCTTTAATAAAATCGACAAATCGTGACGAATTAAATGGGGACCATTGTCAGATATTATGGTAACAGGTATTCCATGACGACTGAAAATGGATTTTAGTTCCGGGATTATTGAATTTACTGAGGTGCCGTTTTTAAGGATAGCCAGTTCTATGTATTTTGAAAAAGTAATCAATACATACTAAATATTTGACTTGTTTAATTCCATAAAAACAATACCAACTTTGTTCCACGGAATTAATTTGATTTCATGAGGTAGTAAAGGCTGTTTTGAATTATTGTTAGAGTATTCTTGGCAAATGAGACAATTTGTCACTAAATTTTTAATATCAGTAGATATGTTTGGCCAGAATAGTGCATTTTTGCATATTCAAGACATTTATTAATTCCAAAATGACCAGTGTGAATTATCTCTAGCATTTTGGACCTGAGAGAATGTGGAATAATCAGATTGGTGCCTTTGAATATCAATCCATCTAGAACATGAATTTCTTCTTGAAATTTGAAGTATGGTTTAAAGGTCATTTGATATAGAATTTTTTGAAGACGGCCATCCTGACTTATGATGGAATTCCATTAAGGATTGACATATAGGATCGATTGCTTATTTCATACGTAATGTTTGTAATGGTTTATGATCTGTGTGGACTATGATTTTGTGACCGAAAATAAATTGATGGAATTTGAGACAGCCATGGACAATTGCTAGCAGTTCTTTTTTCAATCTGAGCATAATTCCTTTGAGAATCAGTTAGGTAGCTGATGAATAAGCTATTGGATTAGAACCATGAAGTATTACAGCTCCTACTGCATTTTGTGAAGCATCACATGACAAGATTAATTCTTTGTTTGGGTCGAAATATGTTAAGACAGGTGCTTTGGTAATTAATGATTTCAATTTATCAAATTCAATATTATGACTAGCTTCCCAGTTCCATACAACATCTCCTTAATAACGACCTTAACCCTTTGGATTCTTCAGAAAATTTTTGATATATGACGACAGGTATGTTAGCATTCCCAGGAAACGTTGCAATTCTTGAGGATTGCTTGGCGGACTTATATCAGCTATAGCTTTGACTTTACTAGGATTTACCATCATTCCTTCTTTTGAGAATGTATGACCCATGTAGTTAACTTGTGCGACACAAAGTTGAGACTTGTCAAAATTGAATTTTAAATTTACTTGTTGGGCACGTTGAAACACGGTTTCGAGTGTTTTATTATGTACTTCTACTGAGGGTGCAAATATTAAGAGGTCGTCAAAATATATTGCAGTGTTTGGTATATCTCCGAATAGTTCAACCATTGTTGCATGAAAGACTTCTGGAGCAGAGGAAATTCCAAAAGGTAAACGCTTGAATCTGAACCTTCCGAAGGGGTTATAAAAGTACAGAGTTTCGAAGACTCTTCATCTAAAGCAATGGTCCAGAAACCCCAATTGGCATCCAAAGTGGAAAAAAAAAGCTTGAACCTTTTAATTGTGACCTAATTGTATCTAGATTGGGAAATGGATAATGGGACCGACGAATTGCCTTATTAAGATTGTGAGGATCTAGAGCAGACTCATACTACCATTTTTCTTTGTGGTTATAACGATACTATTTACCCATTTAGTTGGTTCAGTGACAGGACAAATGACTTCTAAATCCTGCATTTTATCAAGTTCTGCTCTTAAGGCGTCATATAATTTAAATGGAATTTTACGTAAAGGTTCGATTACTGCCGCGACGCTCTTATTTATATCTATATGACATTCGGTTTTTATAAGCCCTAAGCCTTCAAAAAGTTCCTTGAACTTATGAACTAAGTTTTGTGTTGACTTAATATTAACATTGTTAATTGTGACATGATTGATTCTTTTATGAGTTTGAGATCTATACAAGAATGTAGACCAAGTATTGATTTACAATGAATTTTTTGTAACATGAAATGAGATTGTGTGACTATTATTATTAACAAGACAGTTCAAATTTACTTGACCTAGCAATAACAATTTTTCCTCACTGAATGTTATGAGGTTATTGTTGCTCTGTTTGATTAAATCTAATGACAAATGAAGACGTTTAAATGTATTTAAGCTCATAATATTGGTTTCAGCACCAGTATCTAATTGACATGATATAGTTACATGATTAATAATAATGGGAATTTCCCATGACACAACTTTCACTGAGGAATCATTGATCTCATTTTGAACAGACCCTATAAACAAATCGTTTTTTGGTACTACAGATACTGTTTTCACATTATTCCTACTGTTTTTTTTACAAAATTTAGCAAAATGACCAATTTTGTTGCAATAGTTGCAGGTTACCTTTTCTGCTGGACATCTGTAACGATGATGTTGGCCACATCTGGAACAGGCAGGTGTTACCGGACTGACTGATTTCTGCCTGCTGCCACTAGAGTGATCTCGACGACTGAACCCTCTTGATTTTGATCTGCCTCGAAGCCGACAGCTTGCTTTGATTGTAAGGCTCCCACAAAAGAATCGGAACAAGTGGTTGTTTCTAATTTTGACATTATGAACGTTTTAGCAATTTCCATTGCTTTGTCAAGCGTTATTTGGCCTTCAGATATAATTTTTTGTTTGACATCTGTGTACGTTGAGTTGAGCCCACATGTAAAAATGTCTTTCACTAAACTTTCTCTAAGATCCTTAAACTCACAGGTTAAACTTAAATTAGTTAAGGAGGTTACATAATCTTCTAATGACTCTGCTTCTTGTTGCCTTCTTGTAAAGAATTTGTGGCGTTCAATAGAAATGTTAGTTTTAGGTGTAAAATGCAACTTAAATTTGTTAATCAGTTCATCGTACCTGATAGTGTCTATATCGACGTTAAAGCTGGAAAATATTTCCAGTGCATCTGGACCCAAATGATGTAATAATAAAGCTACTTTTCTTGCATCTCTTCTTTTCTAAATTCGTTGCTCGAAGATATATTTTAAACTGGGTGTACCATTTTTTCCATTCGTAAGATAAGTTTTTGGTATTTGACAGATTAAGATTTTGAATGGAGCACGAGATAGAGACAGGTTTGTGACTTGATTGTGAATGGATAGCGACTCCTTCATTTTGATTAGGCATGTTCACCTTGACTTCACTTTTTACGATTAATTTCTTCGTATGTACGATGACACTAATTAGTTTACTTCTGACACCATGTTATGTCGACGGCTTATGATACAAAAGACGTGGCGGAGATAACATTTAATATGATAAGACAATGGACAACGTAACACACAACTATGTACTAAGTGATAACATGGCGCTTGTCTATGTAGGAATTGAATGTAGGCCGCATTCTCAATTTTGCAATGTTGTCACGCGTTCTACATTAATTCCGTAACAGTAGAATTCGGCATGCTTATAAAATATTATCAGTACGTATGTATTTTGTAGATTCGTAAATCCTCGTCGCCAACTGTTATGTATGTAATTAAATAATAAAACTTAAATTGTAAAAACGTGTGTAATTATGTATAGGGTTTCTATGTACAAAACGGAATGCATGATTTTCAAAACGGAAATTGCCCACCGGGAATATTTCAACATCCAAACGCAAGCATACTGACAAATATGTAACAATCACTATGCTCAGAATGACGTTAGATGTAATTTCAGAGTCTAGCTATATAGGGTGCTATTCGCGAGATGCTCCGATTGTTGCGACACCAAGCGGTGACATTTTGAATTACTAACTTCGGGGTTAAAATGTTGTAAACGTGAAGTGAATACATTAAGTATAATTATAATTTAAATTGATGTCCAGTTAATATGGAATCACCACTTTCGAAAAGCAAAAATATTGCTGTGTTCCGCAGTGTTCTGCAACATATAAAAATAGCCGTATATCTTTACACAGCTTTCTCTAAAATCAATTGCAACTGAAAAAAATGGATTGTTGCATTAAAAATTGGAAAAAAGTGTCCTCGTACATGAAAGTGTGCAGTTTGCATTTTAATGATGATTTTTTTTCAAAGGTATTTAAAATTTATTTAAGAATTGCACTAAAGTAAAATGAGGTCAAGTATTAACAATAACTTTTGTTGTAGAACATCTAAATCGTTTGGCAAGATTAAAAAGAAATGTAATACCTTCACGGAATCTACCTCTTAGAAGTCATGACAAAGTTGTAGCCCCTAACCATCGTCAAAGACATGAGAGATTGGTTGAACGAAATAAAAGGAAAGTGCGAAATCCAAAGATTCTTGAAATACAATCTTACGAAGAACCATCAGCCAACGATGAATCGTTGAAAGATGCATCTAATTTATTGCATTTTTCACAAACTTCTGTTGTGTTTTGCAAAACATACGAAGTAAAAGGTGTTTAAGTAAATACGTATGATGAATTCAAAGATTATAATATATCAAATTTAATCGACAGTAATATAAATGTAATGTTCTTACAGGTATTGCTAATTTAGCTATATTAACCATTCTGGTAGAGGCAGTAGCAAAACTAACTTTTGTAGAAACTAAATTAAGTACCAAAAATAAAGTAGGGGAAGGTGTTGTACCTAGAGACGGTTGTACCTAGGATCTAATAATTTTTATTTAAACCGGGCGGGAAGTTTCGTGACCATGAAATCGGAAAGGTGGCGCCCCCACTACGCAGGAATTCGTAGCTAATGCTTGCGGCACGATGTTTGTTGATTTTGTGCCCAACTTTGTGTTTTTATATGACTGAAGTAAGTATCTACCCTAATTTGTCGTATAAAAACTGATGCTTAAAATTTGTTTTAACTAACTTTCTATAACTTACATTGAAGGTAGGGTTAATTAAAATATATTCTGTGGATTTACGAAACTTCAACTCTGCATCTAACTTAAAAATATGAATTTACTTAAACTTTGTTGGTGTTATACCAGGGGACATGCCTAGTTGCTGTACCTAGGGACGTCCCGAGATTAGATATTTTAATTGCATATTGAATGATCAGAACTGTTGAACAGAAAACCCCGGTTTGACGTTTACATTAAGTACAAATAATGATGTACAAAATGTTGTTGCAGAAAGCTCCGTAGTAAAGAAGGGAAAAAAAGGCCAACTCCTGGCAAAGAACGCATGGAGGCAGCCGTTCGTGATGTCATAAGTGGGCTTTCGTTGCGCTTGGCAGCTTCGAAATATGGAATCAGTAAGTCGGCAATCGCTCGAAGCGTAAACTTGGCCAAAATGAATGATGGGAAGGAATATTCATACGACCCAAAATACGATGTAAAAAGTGTTCACTGCCGAAGAAGAATTAATGCTAGTAGAGTATCTTAAGCAATGTGCAAAACTTCATTACGGTTGAACTCTGCTGGAAGTGAGAAGATTTGCATACCAATATGCAAAGGCTAACAGTAAACCAGTTCCACAATGGGAAGACAACAAAATTGTAGGATGGGGGTGGTAGCGGTACTTTCGAGACAGACACCCTGACCTAACACTTCGAAAGCCGGAAACAACGAGCCTTGCAAGGTCGACAGCCTTTAATAAGACCACAGTCAGTGAATTCTTCAACAATTATGAGAAGGTGTTGGAAAAGTACAACTTTTCTTTGCAGCCACAGCAAATTTGGAATACAGATGAAACGGGCCTGTCCACGGTGCATATTCCTCCTAAAATCCTTGCCCAAAGGGAAGCAAACAAGTAGGTGGCATGACCTCAGGTGAACGGGGCCAAAATGTGACGATGATCGCTGCCATTAATGCTATAGGAAATAGTATCCCGCCATTATTCATCTTTCCTAGGGTTCATCTGAAAACTCACATGTTAAAGGGAGCTCCTCCAGGCTCAGTTGGAGCTGCAAATCCCAGTGGATGGTCCACAGAAGAAATTTTGTTCAGTTTTTAGAACATTTTATAAAACATGCAAAACCAAGCACTGAAGAACCTCATTTGCTTATTTTAGATAACCACGAGACCCACATCTCTATTAACGGCGTACAAAAGGCTAAGGATGCAGGAGTAATTTTGCTAACAATTCCGCCTCATACAAGCCATAAACTGCAGCCCCTAGACCGTACAGTTTATGGCACATTCAAACTTTATTATAATCGTGCTATGAATGAATGGATGAGCACTCCTGGTAAAGTTATTACTATTTATGATGTCTGTGAGTTAGCTGGAAAAGCATATGAAGCAGTATTCACTCCTAAGAATATTACCAGTGGCTTTAGGAGCACTGGTATTGTTCCACTGAACAGAAATATATTTGATGACAGTGACTTTATTGCTTCAAATGTTACTGATAGACCGCATGAAATCGAAAATCCGGAAAATCTATCTAAAGCATTGACTAAGCCAGCAAAAGACATAACCAATCCAACGAGCTGTCAAGACCAACCTTCCACAAGTGGGGTAAATTTGAACGCGAATGCAGAAGCTACTCCATCAACAGTTCATTCTGAATCAAGTCCATCTGTGAAGGTGACACCTATAATGTTGAAATCATTCCCAAAGGTGACAGAGAAAAGAAAATGTACTGGAAGAAAAAGGGAAAGTCCACTATCCTCACGGATTACACCAGAGAAATTGGAACTAGAGATGAGAAAGCAGCCAAAGTCGAAGGCGCCCGCAGCAAAAGTAGCAAAGATAAAACGTAAAATAGTAGAAAGTAGTAGCGACGAGGAAGGTGACTGTGATGCACCTGTTGGGTCCGATGACGATTTTGACCTTCATAATGAAGCCACTACTATAGAACTGGAGAGGCAATTTGAATCAGAAGAACTTAAGGCTGGAGACTATATTCTCATGAAATGCGCTGGTGAGAAATCGTTTCAGTATTTCGTGGGCTACATAACTTTAACGAAGAAGAAAAATTATGATGTAAAGTATTTAAAGACGCAACAGAAAACTAACACATTTATTTTCGATGATAGTGCTGAAACATATTTGGTGTTACCCGATGATGTTATCTGCAAATTACCTCCTTCAATTTCTATCGGTGGAACAAAACGCACTTCGAATTTGTTAAAATTTTCTGTTGACTTCTGCGGCTATAACTTGGGCTAAAAAATGTAATAATGTTTTGTTGTTTTGTGAACTTACGGCTTTTGTTCGTTATATTAATAATCATATGGATAAGCTCTTAAAATTAGGTAGATATCAAATGTTTGTGTTTATGTTTTTAACAAAAAGTAATTTTTGTATGTTAAATGTTAAATAAACAACTTAAGTTGCACATTAACGTTTGCGTTTATTGGTTTTACATTTTAATTACTGCCTCAGGTACATAAAAATAATAAAGGTGTCTCTAAGTACATAATAAAGGTGTCCCTAGGTACATCGTAAGGTGTCCCTACGTACATCAATAAACCGTACCTGGGGACATTTATCACATAAGTGCAAACTGTTTAGCAAAAACCCCGTTTTTAGTTTAACTCAAAAAGAACACATAGGTCTAAGTTTTGATACTTGCCCTAATACTTAACTAAAAAAATTAAGTATTTCTAAACCAAATTATCGCCGAAAAAATATAAAACGTTAAAAATGTCCCTTGGTACAACGCCTTCCCCTAGTTCTTACATTAACGAATTAAAATTAAATATATCATTTAACAGTTTAGGTGTAATATTTGGAGTAAATTCAAAAGCAACCAGATTATATTTTTATGATACTGTATCACATTTAAGTTTACTATTAAAACCACTAATAAGGTTTCCTCCTAAGCAGGAAATTTTGAACAATATGCCTCGTTGTTTTGAAAACTATCGTTCAACTAGAATACTTTTAGATTGTACTGAAATTATTATTCAAAAAAGTAAGTGTCTGAAATGTAGAATAAATTCATATTCACATTATAAAAAAATCATACGATCAAATATTTAATAGGCGTTTCTCCATCTGGATTAATTACATTTCTTAGCAAAGGATATGGCGGACGAGTGTCCGATAAAGCAATTTTTAATACCGAAAACGTAATAAAAAAACTAGACCCTGGTGATTCAATCATGGTCGACAAAGGAATTTTAATTGAAAATGAATGTCGTCAAAATTAGATTAAATTAATTCGTCCACCGTTTCGTTGCAAAAATGTACAATTTTCAAAAGAAGATGCTATTACAACAGCGTCCATAGCACGAGCTCGAGTTCACGTGGAAAGAAGTATCCAAAGACTCAAAATCTTTAAAGTTTGCAAGGGACCTGTGTTATGGACGCTATTACCGTACATGAACGAAATTATGGTAATTATTGCTGGCATAACTAATTTAAGTGCCCCCATTTTAGCAAATGATACATTTTGATTGTGCCATCGAAAAATAGTATTAATCGATATAATAAAAAAATGTACTTGATTGTAAATAATTTATTCATTTAAAAATGAATACTAATACTTAATTATACATTATTAATACACATCTATTGAGCTAACTCAACAAGTTTTGGAAGCAATAAATTAAAATATACACATTTTAGTTTGTTTACTAGTGATTGTATAAATTCTTCATCTTTCTCAACTTGTATTACTAAAATATCATCATCATACGAACTATATAAAATGAAATCACAATATAATAAATCTAAAACAGCCATGCTTAGTTGAATCTGACTGTAATATGCATGTTTTGGATTTAGATAATATGGAAAACATTTAGAACTATCATATTTTACATATACTAAATTATTTACGACCTCCAATATGTTTTTTTAAGACCCTGCCAAGAGACACTTAATTTCTATTAATCGGTAGAATTTGTTGCTATGCATTTTTAATCCATCTGGACTACAAGCAAACCAAGGTATTGACGGATTAACAATTACACCAGTTTCATAGACATTCCCAAATTGTTTTATACCGCCTTTCTGCAGATTCATTTTTTTCATGCTCTAAATTTATTTCTTAAATGATGGCATAATATAGAAAGTTATTTTCTTTTCCCAATTTGGGTTTTTGTTAGAGCAATAAGTGTACAGCTGATAACATGTAGATGCAGTTATTCTGCACCGTCGTTCCATTTTCCATAAATTGTTGTTTTGTCTAATAGTAAATAGCGATATTAACCGCTTGATCAATAGATGTTTTCACGTTATCATCGAAATACTGCTGTTGAGCATGATTTAAATTTGGAGGTATTTGTAAATCTGTAATTAAAATTAATTTCAACGCACCCCTGATTATGCTCTCATCGGGATGGTTTTTGAAGGTGGAGGATGTAATTGCTTGACTGATGCACTGCAGTTTCAGAGTATGGTGCAGCTGTATTTCTTTACTAAAATTTAGTACAATACAAATACACCAAAATTTATGTATCTACTTATGAATTTCAATTACAATGTAGTAATAGTACACGACGCGCGACGTTATATTTTTCAACATCTGAGTTTTTAAATTTCTTACCACATAAGAGTTTAGCAGTCGTAGACTAAAGAAATCCTACATCAATATCATTTGGAAGTTACCGCTTTTTGACGTGGCAAAACTCTTGAACTGGCTGCGTTTCATCAGTTATAGTGTGGGTTTTTCTTTGACCCCATGTTTGCATGATGTCGGTACAGCTTAAAGGCTTCAGATCATTTCTATGGATATAGATAACATACTAATTCAGTACTACTATAGTTAGAATACTTTTATAAATAAAATAATGTAATAAAATACCTGTATGCAAAGATTAAACATGCTATAATATAAGAAAAATGCCATCAGTTAACTGTAACGGCATGTGTGTGTTAGCCAAATAAAGCTGTAACACAACGTTGCCGATAAAGCCAGAAGTATAACCTGATACAGAAGCAGACACGCAACAAAAGACACCTGATGCAGCATTTCGCTCTAATTGTGAGCTCATCGGGGTGTATACTTAAGTGCGGTATACGACTGTACAAGACGGTGGTTGGTCTTTTAAGCTCTCGTGGAGCAATGAACATAAGTAAAATGTGTGTCTTGCGACATCTCGTGTAAACATTGACACGCGTGAATAGTATAAACTAAGAAAAAACACTTTAACACACACATGCCGTTCCAGTTAACTGTTTGCATTTTCCTCCAACACCTGCTTTGCAACTACAAATGCAAGTCCATTCTTTAGGTGTATCTATAAGACAAACAACTAACCTAAGTAATTTAATTTTTGAATACATATCAGAATGTAAATTAATTTTAATGGTATGTGGGGGTCCTTTTAAATTGGATGTTTATAAGCACAAACCAACAATTTCTTGCTTATTTTGCTTACTTACACCACACATTACAACATGATCTGCAATATATAAAGCCTCGCCTTCTTTTAAACATCGCAAGCCTCCATCTACATAGTCAACCACATCACAAAAACTCAATAACGGTATTACTTCTTGTTTAACACACACATAAAATATTGAAACGCAGGTAACTCGTATTAATTTAGTTATTTAACCCCGACGTTAACGGCCATTTTGTAAATGTACAACGCCATCTATCTTTCAATTCTTTCGCAAATTTGAAAAAGAAAGATGGCGATGGTTCAACTCAGAGGAAGAAAGGGACAACGCGGTTCGGGATATGTCATCAGACGGCGTCTTCAATGCCATTTCAATGAGTTTTTAGTTTATGTTTTTATCTAATTAAATAACGGAGATATTGCTTGTTTACGTAAATCTGGGACCCTATATAATGTTTTTGTTGGTTCGTTAGAGATAACGTTATTCTATTTTCTTCGTGTTGCTTATTAAAACAATGAAGAAAAGAATATATTTTCAGAGAGGAATACTTAGAAAGTATTTATCTTGTAAAGAACTGGATTCGTAGTCAAATCAACACTCTTTGACAACATTATGATGTACACTTTTTGATTCTTTTATTTCCACAATTCTTCAAACGAATTGTTGAAGAGGACAATTATTTTCGAATCATAATTTTTAAGATTTGCAAATAATTCTCAAATACAAGTGAATTAATAACTCCATTTAGATCAAAGATTGTTGCATCTTAAAAATTTTTCCCCATGAAAAAATGAAGTATATAAGGACGTGTTTTTGGGTCGTTTCCAGTAAACCTTATTACATTCAAAAACCGTCGCCTCCGAGGTGATTTAATACTTACATTTCGCATACTCAAATTCAATTTTGAGCAATGATATGATACAAGGCTAAATAAAACCTAAAAAGAAACCTTTACAACTTGCACTAAAGACTATCGTAACCAACAGAGTGTTTGATGTATAGAACTGTCTCCCACCCGAGGTTGTCGACTCATCTTCTGTAAACGCCTTTAAAAATAAAGTTGAGAAACGTTTGTTTTTTTCGACAAATGATTTGTTTTTGGTATCATAATGTTGTTTTATATTCGAGCTTTTAATTAACGCGCTTTTCGAATTGACGTCAACAAAGATAGTGCGGAGAATATATTTTTATTAAATTACGTTCTCTGTTGTGCAAGTTTCTGTGTTCTCCTGGTCCTGTACAAAATGGGTCGGCGGTCTGATGTGGACCACGGTCCGCAATTTGGCGATCGGGGATATACCGTGTGTCTCTGGCAAGACGCAACATAGGATTTTTACTATAGAAAAAATTTGATTTGATCTACTATTGCTATGAAAATTCCGGATTGTTATATACTCAATGCGTTACGGCATTTTGTTGAAGTTAGAAAGAGAGAGCAAGTGTATAATGTCTAATCTCCCTTCAAATGTAAATATTATTCTTTAAGTTTGTAAAAAGTAAGTATTTAGTATTTTGTGATTTTACAAAAATGCCCAGTTGCTTTCATATTTTAATATGCGTCTAGCTCAAACAATAAATGGAGATGGCGTAGGGTCTTAAATTTGTTTTTTTGGGCGCGACTGAGTTCCACGATAGAGAGTGGGGGAGAATAACAACAACAAAAAAAGTTACGGCAACTCAGAATCCCTATTGTCCCCACAAAAGAAGAGTGGCGAGAAGTCCGGGAGTAAGCAAACACTCTGTATAAACGTCCACAAAAGAATATATATATATATATATATATATATACAATACAATATATGTACATACACAACAGGAAAATAATTGCAGCGTGTAATTGTTTACACCAAATTTGCCAACAAAAAAAAATAATAATGGTTGGGCTTAACAAAAAGAACTACCTAACTTAATAAAATAAAATGACTTAAGTACTATGTATTTATTTACACTTTTTATTGGTAGCGCGCAACCAGTACTATTTAAAAATAAAAATTAAATGACTGTTACTGAGCCACTGCCAATGTCTGGTAACCTCCCGTAGACGGTTGACAGCTCCCGACTTAATTTACCCGTCAGTGTCAGGTGCGCACGTACTAACTATAATATTAAACAATAAATTGTGGAAAGAACTATTTTTTTGAATATTTACACTAGTTGGTCAAGTTTTATTTCTTTTCGTTTGGTTATTGAATTTAGTACACACTCCCACGCATATGCTATTGTATTTGTTTCGTTCGTGGAATTACCCAGGTGAGATGCTATAAATGCTTGAATGGTTACTTAGCTGTAATCCTGTTAGAGCCAGTGGTCAGTGTTAGTGACAGTTTTTCCTTTTGAACTTGATCCTCTACAGTGGTCTGCTTGGCAATGTCCACTACCTGTTCGTACGCTCAACCCTTTGGTATAGCTAAAGCCCAACGACACTCCTGGAAGCGGCACATAGTTCACAACCCAGCAGAGGACAATCCCAGGTGACGACTAACTCGGTGGGTTTCCACGACAATGTCTCATACAAAATGTGCGATAAAAATAGTCGAGAAAAAAAATGAGGTGGGAATAAAACCCTGAATAGAGAAACACTTATAATTAGGATTTTGTACGCAACGATAATTGTAGGTATTATAGACTTACCTAATCGGTGAGAGGGTTTTGAAGGAGACATCAGCACGAATTTAAATCCGAGAACTTGCTTGCAAAAAGGTATCTCGCCAAATTGCAATAAAGGAGCAGATGATAGGTAAGATCCAGAAATAACTTCTGATAAAGCTTAACGAAATAATTTTTAATTTCAGCTTTATAAATTACACTACTATCCACCTTTTCGTGTCAGCAATTGAAACTTAATGACAAGCGTTCAAATTCTGTATGAATTCGTCGTTTTACGCCGTATTATCACTCAGAAAATGTTAATATAGTATTTTCGCTGTAGCTTTGCGGTTAAGTGATTAGCGCTTAATTTCAGAAATCACATACTCTTATAGTGTTGTCCTCTTCTAACATTTTATATTATACCTACCTAAAATATTGGGCATGTCTAATCGCCTCGAGCAATAAACAGGTAAACAACACCATTAAGTATTGTTTGGTGACAATGGAATAATGAGCTCCCTTTTGTTCAAATGTAAACTTTTAAATAAGAAGTCAGGGTTCTAAACCATTTTATTTTTTATAATTGTTACATTATATTGATATCTCCTCATTACCACATTCATCGTCATTTTCACTATCACTGTCCTTGTTCTCGCTGTCAGTTTCATCATCTTAGTGATAAGGGAAAATGAAAATAACATTCCTAGCCAATTGCAATTTTAATGACGAATACCTATGTAGAAATTTTAAGTACCACTGACTTTCACAAATATTGAAGCATACAGTTTGCAAGTGGAAATCCCTAATCACTTAACCGCAAAGCTACAGCGAAAATACTATAACAGATGTCTTGACTCAAGGGTCAGATAGTGTACGGTGTGATGCCTAACCGCGGGCGTTATTAACGTCGCCAGGAAACAAAAATAAAACAAAAGTTGTTCCGAACAGAAAAAAAAAGAATTGTGTGGAAGTAGCAAGATAATCTCGTTACAGCATAATGAAATATTGAATTTGAGGTTAAATGAGTTGTTTGTTTTCTTGTATTGTAGACCTGTGTGTAAACTATTAGACATAATACTTGCATCTTGCAAAGATATGCAGGTATTCTAAAGCTAAAAGTTTATTTTAAGTAAATACGGTTGTTATTACAGATAAGACAGATATTTCGATTAGTATGGATCAAGTAGTTTGTCTCTATCACAGGTCTCTACCGATAAACAGAAGTTGGTGTTCTAAAAACTTCATTCGGAATCATCGAAGTAAAGTATAACCCAGAATTGGAGATGTTATACCTTTTAGCTTCTTGATCGTAAACAATTTTAAACTCATGGGATTAATGAAGATTTTTAGAAAATGCCCGATTAAGGTTTTTAATGTTATGAATAATGAGAGCGTAAAGGTTTGTGCTTTAAATTATTTAATTTGCTATTTCTCTTTTAACTTTCTATTTCAGGTTTTACTAGAATCCAGGAGTCGACAAACAAGATAACAAGATTATTATTTTAAAACCATCCAAAAACAATTTTAAGAAATGTTGTAATTTCAAATACGGTTTTTTTATTAAAAGTGATTGTCGTTTTAAGTTTTAATTACATCGTATTAAAAATTCTTTTCTATAAATGTCGTCCTGAAAAGGACTGATTTGTTTGTGGATATACAGAAGTGAAAGCTAATAGGTATTACAAGCGAAGTGCTTGGCTTATAGCAACTGGTTAAAATGCTGCCCATTTACTGCTAAACAGTGCCTCAAATAGAAGTTTCGTTGCACATTGGCAATCATGTTTGTTGGTATATTGAAACAAACTTCTACCATTTTATCTTTTAAAGACTCAATTGTGTCGTGGGTTCTGTTGGTATAAACCTTCGAAGATAAGTAATACCATAAAAAGAAGTCGTTGGGGGACAAGCCTGGTGATCTTGGTGGCGAAGTAACTTCCTCACCTCTTCCAATCCAGGTTCTAGGAAGTTTAAAGGTTGTTTCATTTGATTCGCATTATGTGCTGGACACCCATCATGCTGATACCGCAAACTACATTGAGATTGAACGAACATTCATCGGTGAAGCAAATATTCTTAACAAAATTCATATCATTATTGCATATCTCAATTAATGTTTCACAAAATTCCTGCCTTTTGTCAGCATCGGTTTATGCTTTTTAAGATTTTATGAACTCGACACCTATTTACACCACAGTTGATCCTTAGTTGTCGAATACTAACACAGCACAGCACCGAGTACATCGATTTCTTCATCGATGTCCATGTTCTGGTTTTGTTAAACCTGCTTCGGACGCTTGTGTACACTGCCGTTTTTCTGCCGATCCGGAAAAAGTGCAGCAAACAAAGCAGAAGGGTTTCTATAGCTTTCACTTCTGTATACCCCCTTGACCATTTGAACTTTCTCAGGGATTACATACACACTCATTTTCAAAAATTAAATTAGAGAATATTACAATAAGGAACACGCAATAACAATTAATTGTAACGTATACGTCAATACGAAAATTTTATAGCCTTAGTGGATCAATTCAATTTTTTCTATAGTGAAATATATATGGTGTGTCCATAGGAATCATAAAATCATTTTTCCTGTTCTTCAACTTCAAACATCGCAAATTGCTTTATTTACAGTAATGTTTTGGTTCAAAAACATTTTTAGAATTTTTAAGAGGTTTTTCAATCTGCATAAAATTCTGCGATTTTTTAATTGAGAAGCGGTAATAATAAATTTACAATTACTACGGAAACGCATTGTTCATAACCCTGGCGTGAAACACAAGATATATAGAATATAAAACAACATAAATCACCGGACGTACTCACCACTAGACTATACAGACGGACAACACTAAAAATAATAACAAATATTGTGGGCAGGATCTCAAAAGAATTAGTCACTATTAGTGGAATCTCTAGAAGTAAAGGTAGAAGTGTCTGATACCGGCCCATACCATAGAACTTATACGGTGTGGTTATCACCCTTCGCTAGAATTGTAAGGGGGAAGGGTGGTAGAGACTAGTGACGTGATGATATCAGCACTATCACATACATGTCACTAAACGTAAGTTTATTACAAAATTGTCTTCAGTCCCAGTTGGTAAATTCCTTAAAAGGTTCATTTCCTCTCCTTCATCCTCATTTGTAGAAGCAGTAGGTGATTTTACTAAATCGTTTACAAGTGTTTACAAATGTTTTTATTAATTGGAATTGCTTGCTCATAATATAGTTTGTAAGTAAGAAAAATGTTTATTAGTTGCTGGGTATGAGGACAATAGAGCTTCAGAAAATAATACAGTACTAACGGAACTTTTATGATAGTTTGTAGCTGGAATAGGGTATTGCACGTGGTGATTTTTGGAAGATGAAGATTTTTTAGCGAGTACTAACTCGTACGCCTTTTTCTTTTTTCTACGTTGACCCTCTACTGTGTCTTCATCGGTATCCAAATTGGATGTTCGCCTTCTGCTTTTCGCAAATGAAGTCTTGCATCTCCATAATATTCTAAAATAGCAAGATTTAATTATGTAGCTAAATTTTGTTTTGGTTTCCGATTGAATTGGAATCTTATTTTTTTTAAAACCTGTACACATTTTTTTATTTGGTTTCCATATTTCTTCTATTTAAGATTTTTAATTAATAAGTAGGTCTGTCATACCATATTCTTGTAAAATTTTTATTGAATATATAAGCCAAGAGTTTCGTGGTTCTACCTTCTTCTCTTTTGAAGTAATTTTTCCTTAGTTTCGTCGGGCCGCACATTTGGAAAGTAACATGTTTGTTTGTTACCGGATATCCAATTTGTTGCAACTATTCCAGGAGCGTCATCTTCTTCTATTAATTTGAAAAAGAAACGTTGTTGATGATATGTATTATTAGTAATGGTGATTATAAACAACGTGTGAATATATAAATGATTTTAATACGCCCTTGCGTAAAATACGTGCATATCGCATGTAGCAATATCGAGCGGTCGGTCGGATAGACTACTCGCCTCTCCTCCCAATAATATTGAAACGACATCGAACGGTACGAGAATTAGTAACGCGCGACCATACCCGCAATTCCGTAGAAAAACCGTTAAGCCGTTCGTGCATGCGCGTCACTAATTAGATGAAGAGTTATTTGGTTACCTTAAAAATATTATAGTCATATGACTTCAGCCTTCGAGAGATAGATTGAGAATCTCTTCGATCCATTCAGGCGGGTGATTTATTAGACGACTGGGTATTTTACCACCTTATTGTTGGAGCAATAAATGTGAAAGTTAATGCTATTTCGGCCGAATATCAAAGGCGGGCCTATTAAAAGGTAGGTCCTGAGGGGGCCGTACCTTTACATGACACCGATTTAGCGGCTGAAGGCCCAATCTAAATCTCGATAGATGCCTGAAGGGCACATAGAATTAAAGCTAGGTGTCAGTGCTATACAAAGGACACCCATGATTCAGTACGATGCAATTAGGAGGTTGCACCCCGACTCCGACATGAATAGACCAGCTTGTTGAAGTCACGGTAAACAAGCACGCTGCCGTTGATGGTGTTGGCGACCAGGTTCCTACACTGAGAACTTGTTAGTTCCAATTCTGCTGCTAAATGTTTGTTGCTCGCCGGCCAGATCCCCCTTGCTCCGACAATCAGGGAACTAACTACGAGTCTCTTCCCGAGATATAGCCTCGTTAAGAGATCTCTCATCACCTGATTGCCGTAGTAGTCGGTTTTCTGGAAGTGAGCAACAGACAGCGCGTGGCCCTTCCCATGGAATCGCGACGTCTGCCACGATAACCGTATCGCCTTTCATTAGAACAAGGTCGGGCTTACGCAGGCTACCATCTGGGAGGCGAAACCTAGGTTCATGCTGGACAATCCACCCATTGTGCTCCGCTGAGGCCGCAAGACAATTTGCTACCCTATCATGCCTCCGGATTCTGTTCCAGTGAGTCACTGGACAGCCCTGGAGGACATGACTCAGGCTTTCAGTCTTGTCGCAGCCTGCCCTGCAGCGTCGCTCACTGGGAGGATTGCTCGGCATTCCCTAGTAGGAAGTAGGTTGCCTCGAAGTTGTATAGCCATGACGTAATCCCTACCTGTCCAACTACTTGGCGGTTCGTTTATCCAAGCAGAGCCGTGTCCTGAGTGGTTACCTTGGGCTAACCCGTTCCCAGAATAAGACCCCTGGAGTCCTTCACACCAACGGCTTCGTGCCTCTTTACCGGTCTCTCCAAACTTACGGGTCATGTTCGAGAGGATATTGAAGAGGCGTTCTACCGCAGGCAGTGACAGAACCGTTGCAGTCAGCGGGTCCGCGTTTGGGGCGAGACGAAGCAGGCGACCCTTCATAATAGCGGGAATATTGGTCGCCATGCTAAAAATCCCCAAACCTCCATCTCTCTGATGGGCATGAATAAATGCAGAACTACAGGTTTTATTAAGATGTAATATGCGCCTCACCGATACTCGCACCATGCGATCGAAGCCATGCAATATCTTGGAGTTAATCCTCGGACTTTGGAGGAGATAGATATAACGCGGGATCAGGTGATTTCGCAAGAGTGTCATTTTCTGGGTTGGCTTAAGGAAGGCCTTCTCTACCCGCGCAAGCTGCAACCTTAGTCCCTCCAGCGTAGTCGACGTTTGCCCCATCAAGCCGTACCTTCCGCCCAGATAATCCAGGACTTCCGAAGGACCAACTTGCTGGATGCCAACCCGCCTACGTAGAAGAGTGTCTTCAGTAGGAAAAATTTTCTTTCCCGGCAACACTCCCGTGGACACAGCCTTACCCTTATTAGGATTAAGACTGAGTCCCCTAGCCTGGAGTATGTCAGAGGCAGCTTTGACAATGATATTCATGTCCTTTTTTGTTTCGGCGAGTAACAGAAGGTCGTCCGCATAGCCCAGACATGAGACTCTTTCGGAATCACCGACCTTTAAGCCCAAGTGCAAATTCTGCACCGCACAGATTACCTCGTCAATAACGAGGTTAAACAATATTGGAGATAACGGATCTCCCTGCTTAACTCCGTTATTGAGGGTTATGGACGCTGTCCGGCAGTCTCCGACTTCAAAAAACGTCGAAGCGTCGGAAAAGCCATCCATAACGAACCTCTGAGTGCCCTCCTCTACCCCGAACCTGTCGAGTGCCCTCTTCACCGCCGACCTGGAAACGGTATCAAACGCTTTTGTTAGATCCAGAGCTAAGATGTGGTAGCTTTAATATTTCGTCGGTAATTTTTGATAACCGAATCCAGGGTAACAGTGTTGAGGAACACTCCGTCTATACGGGTAAATCCTCTTTGGTGAGGATGTAGAGGCAGTGCATTAAGACGTTTCGCGAGGACCTTGTTTATTAATCTATGCAGCACAGAGGAGATCGTTATAGGCCTCCAGTTATCAACGTTGGAGGGATCCCCACCTTTTGAAATTAAAATCGATCTGTTCTCCTTCAAAGTCCGCGGATAAACTCCAAAATACAGCATAATGTTAAACACGAGCACAAGTTTGGGGCGAACCCCATCCTTGCGCAGATCGAAGATCCCTATTCCGTCGGGGCCCCTCGCACTGACTTTCGAGGAAGCTACTGCCCACGACACTTCGTCGTCCGAGATGGGATAAAACGTACGCCCCGTGAACTCGGGTGAAGTGGCACCGTGTTTGGTGTCACTTCCGCAGCCGATTCTTTACCAAACAGATCCTGGTACTTCTGGCAGACTGACTCGACAGATGGTAATGTCGAGTTTTCAAGAATTGGGGCATCATCAAGGATGCAGTCTGCCAGTTTGCTCCTATTGTTTTTGTAGAGCATTTGGTGATATCTATAAAGGGTTGCCTTCGTTGCCCCTTTCCCATAACAATGGGGCCCTCTTTTGCTCTTTTGCCCAGAAGATCTGTTTCTTTTTGCCGGTGTATTCCCGAGAAAAGCCTCCATCCAGTCGTCAAGAGCCGCTCGCACAACCTGCCTACTATTTTTAACACTAGATTTTACCGCCAACGCATAGAGGCGGGAATCAGCAGGAGACCAGTCATTGGCATGCTTGTAATACCAGTCGTCGATATAATCTCTGAATGGGTCTTGATTTAAGTATGACCTACGCCTGTTTGTATCTTTTTGTGGAGGACGATCCCACATCAGGAGGGCTTTGGACAAGTCGGTGATGAGCCAATCACCTCGCCTTGCCCTTTCCCCCCTACTGAGAGGTGAAATACGTCCTCATTTTGCCCAGTTCAGAGATTCTCGTTCATCAACTTCGACTTCAGTTGTTATTATTGGCGTTTCGAATATGCTAGTCTCGACCAGGGAAACATTAGGTTCCAAGGTCGCCTCTCGTTCTCCTGCTCGATTTCCTCCTCTATGTCGTTGGGCGGAAGTTCCCTATCGGCGTTCAGGGATAGCAATAGTTCTTTGTAAGCAGACTGGGTATTTTACCACCTTATGAGAGTAACAGTTACTCCCGCCGTTTACCCGCGCTCGCTTGATCCCCTTCACGTCGATCTTCGGGGCGACGGACGGACGACGGTATTAGGAGAGTCGTAGTTACTCCCGCCGTTTACCCGCGGCCGCTCGAAACTCGTTAAGGCGCTCGTGCATGCGCGTCACTAATTAGATGACGAGTTATTTGGTTAACTTAAGGAAATGATAGTCGTGTTACTTCCGCCTTCGAGAGATAGATTGAGAATCTCTTCGATCTATTCAAGCGGGTGATTTATTAGACGACTAGGTATGTGACCACTCGAATCTCGTTAAGCCGTTCGTGCATGCGCGACGAGCGGATAGACGTACAGACCGATGTACGGACGACCGGATAAACGGACGAGCGAATGGACGGGCAGACGGCCAACTGCAGCGAAGCTATGAACCGAAGTACGACGTTAGAAGGACGGCAGCTCGCCGCGATCATTTCGATTCGTTCACAAAAAACAAGCGTCGCCGCACCACATCAAATTGATGCAAGACGCAGACGGATCGACGATCGGGCGTGGGATTTCGTTTCAAAATCGTCCTGATCGAATGATCCGATCGATCGGTTCCAAACCACTCTTGTAAGTGTATATGAGTATCTCGCAAAGTCGTCGAAAATATTTTACACACATTCGAAACTTTTGTTACGCGAGCCCTATTCTCGATTAAAAATTCGAATAAAAGTCGAATCTAACTCGAAACGTAGGGAGCCCAATCATTCACGTGTATAAAAGCACAAGTGATCGCGCGCTTCAGGTTCGACGCGTCTTCTAACGGTAAGACTTCGCGAAGACCGCGATCGCGCCAGTGAACTTCGGTTCGTCCGAAAAAAAATCGAGGCTAGGGTAACGCGGGAACGCCTTGTTTTATACATAGTCCCGTCGTCGTGAAAGAAAAAAATATTAATCGATCACGACGCCCTTGCGTAAAATACGTGCATATCGCATGTAGCAATATCGAGTGGTCGGTCGGATAGACCACTCGCCTCTCCTCCCAATAATAATGAAACGACATCGAACGGTACGAGAATTAGTAACGCGCAACCATACCTGCAATTCCGTAGAAAAACCGGTCGAGCGATCGGGCGCGTGTTCGAATAAACGTTGGGCGCGGTGGTGATGCTAGACTGCAGCAAAGCTACGAACTCGTTTGCGCTTACGTTCTTCGACTGCAGCGAAGCTCCTGCCCGATCGCGCTTACGTTTTTCGACTGCAGCGGAGGAAACTTGAAGGGTGAGTTCCGCGAGGGGCGGCATCGCGCGACTGCAGCGAAGCTCCTGCCCGATCGCGCTACGTTTTCGACTGCAGCGGAGGAAACTAGAAGGGAGAGTTCCGCGAGTGGCGGCATCGCGCGACTGCAGCGAAGCTCCTGCCCGATCGCGCTTACGTTTTCGACTGCAGCGGAGAAAACTTGAAGGGAGAGTCAGCGAGCGGCGGCATCATCGTGCGACTGCAGCGAAGCTCCTGCCCGATCGCGCTTACGTTTTTCGATTGCAGCGAAGGAAACTTGAAGGGAGAGTTCCGCGAGTGGCGGCATCGCGCGACTGCAGCGAAGCTCCTGCCCGATCGCGCTTACGTTTTCGACTGCAGCGGAGGAAACTTGAAGGGAGAGTTCGTGAGTGGCGGCATCGCGCGACTGCAGCGAAACTCCTGCCCGATCGCGCTTACGTCTTTCGACTGCAGCGAAGAAAACTTGAATGGAGACTTTCACGAAACCGGACGGACGGACGGAAAGACGGACGGATAAACGTACGGACGGAAGGACGGACGGACGAACGCGTCTCTAATTAGACGACTAGGCAAATGAACACCTTAGGAGGATAGCAGTTAAGGAAATGATAGTAATATTACATTCGCCATCGAGAGATTGAGAATCTCTTCGATCCATTCAAGCGGGTGTTTAATTAGACGACTAGGTATGTGACCACCTTATGAGAGTAACAGTTACTCCCGCCGTTTACCCGCGGACGGGCGGACAGACGGATTTACGGAATGATTGAAGGAAGATCAACTGCAACGAAGGTGTGAACCGAAGTACGACGATAGAAGGACCGATGAACGGATAAACGGACGACCGGATGGACGTACAGACCGATGGGCGGACGACCGGATAAACGGACTAGGTATGAGAGTAACAGTTACTCACGCCGTTTACCCGCGCCCGCTCGAAACTCGTTAAGCCGTTCGTGCATGGCGTCACTAATTAGATGAAGAGTTATTCGGTTACCTTAAAAAAATGATAGTCATATTACTTCCGCCTTCGAAAGATAGATTGAGAATCTCTTCGATCCATTCAAGCGGGTGATTTATTAGACGACTAGGTGTGTGACTATTTCTGCGACCGCGCTTTTGGCCGGACGGACTTACTCCTTCATGTAAGCGGAGTTACTTTAAACAGAATAAGGGACCTGCTGTAGACTGTACAGGCCCCCTTTACTGCCCTCGCTCGTATATTACCCTATCTAGCACCTGTATGCTTCCCCTCTAGGGGCTTAAACCACGCTTTCGTTTGGGGAACTATGTGGACTTGGAAAATTAGCCTTGAACGGGTCCCAGTGAGAGGAAGGGCCATTGGCAGGCGTAATGCCTCACAGGAAAGGCTTCCTGTAAGCTGCCCCTGGTCGTCAACCTTGGTGACTAGGTCTTCCGACCACCCGCCGCCGTGGCTAGCCCGATGGCTGCCGTACGACTCCCACTCTATCGTCGCTGACAAAACACCCTTACAAGCTAATAAATAAATAAATCTCTATGTTAAAAATGGTACGAGTACCATACATGAAACATAAGACAACAAGGGTAACCTCGTAGCAAAAGGGCATACGAGGCCCCGGACGAACAAAATAAATTAATTAATAAATAGTTAAAATCGTGGTTTTTAACCGAGTCAATATTTAAAATAACACACACGCGACTAATAGAGGCTATTTGCATACAGGTTTTTAAGACTTAGGGTGGGTGTCGAGCCCCACCTTCGTCTTCTCCCGCAGGGTAAAGAGGAGCGTTGTAGTCCATAAATTGGTGGTAAATTTCAATGGAACTACGGTGCGCTATTAAAGACATCGTTAATAGCGTCTTCTTGTCGGTGATGCCTAAGGTTGCAAGGGCTTTGACCGTCTCCTGGGCATCGCTCCCCAGTTCCTACCACAACTGGCAGGACTTCTCCGTGAATCTCACGCCCTTCACGGAGGATCGGTAGCAGTTGGCTATATTTATCCAGCTTATCTTGTCGTCCCTGAACGAGGTAATCGTTATCTTCGTGGCGGACCGTCACATCGACCACGAAGACCCCTTTCTGATTCTGTAACACCAGATCGGGTTTGAGATTCCCGCCCGAGGGTAGCCTGATGGAAGGTTCCCTCGTTACTGCTACCGGAGGCTGCTGCTTTGTAACTTGTTCCACAATGAGTTCGCAAATCTCATTGTGGCGGCGTATTCTGCTGGGCTTAGTAAATGTGCATTGCCCGAGTATGTGGCCCAGTGTCTCCTTCTGAGCTTCACATCTTCTGCCTTGTGGTACAGCTCTATTCATGGCCACCCTGTCAGCACATGAATTCGCTCTCATTTTCAGGGCAGTTATCTGCCTACACGGCTTAAGCAGGTGAGGTTGCATAAGCCAGGCGTTTGCTGTTTTATCGCCGGTGAGCGCAGCGACCGACTTTCCTTGAGAGCGAAGGCTTGCCCAAATTTCAAGCTCCTTATTTTTGGCCCTTTTCTTATAAGCTTGCACATCCTGCCTTGTACAGGGCCAATTTATGCGTACATTGTTGGCTGCACGTTCAAGACGGTTAACCAAACGTGAGCCTTCCGCAAGAGCTTGAATCACCGGATCTTGATTGGACACGAAATCAAGTCCTGCATTCAGGGTTGCCGAAGTAACAATTGTTTCTAGCTTCGGCAGACCTAATCCCCCGTCTCCCCTACCACAGTAGAGCAACCCATTAGCGGTAGATTGTGGTAGGTGGTAAATTTGCTTTATCACTACGTAGCTCTTGGTCCAACTGCAACAGCAGGCCGACTGGAGGGGTTGCTATAACCAGCCGGTACAAGTAGTGTGGGATTAGGTAGCGGGAGATCAATTCGAGCTTCTGGTGTGGCTTTAACGCTAGCCTTCGAACTCTATTTAGCGTTTCTGTCAGATGGCTTGACAGGCCCTGAATTTGAATTCCTGCCCAAGGAGATATTTCCACACCCAGATATTTAAAGCAGCTGCCCGCTTGTATGTACGGTACAGCCTCTCCCTACCCTAAATTCAACCCTGGATCACTCAGGTGCCAAGAGTCTTTGGTCGGTTTGACCTGGAAGCAAGCGCACTTTTGCGCCGACATCGTCATACCTAGCCCCCCTAGGTACTGCTCCGTTTCTCTGAGTTGATCCTGTGCTTGTGATACCGTGCCTGAGACTAGTATTAGATCGTCTGCGAAGGCCAAGCTTGCGACTGAAATATCCTCACGCAGAGGATACCCGGTTGTTTCTCCAGTTTAAGCAGTAAGGGTTCTAAAACTGCATTAAACAATAACGGTGAGAGAGGGTCTTCTTGCTTAACCCCTCTCTGGAGGGACTTTTCACCTTTGTCGCATTCTATATTCGTCGACACATCCAGATATGCATCGTCTACCATGCGTATCACCTGCTCTGGCAGACCTTTTTGACGTAGTGCAGGTCCCAGGGAACTGTGCGGGACTGTATCGAAGGCCTTTGATATATCTATCTGCACTACGACCAGGCTTTGACCTGTGGCTTTCGAGTGCCGCAGCAACTCGCTTAGGATGTGGACGTTATTGAAGCACCCGGCCTCTGATACGAACCCTTTTTGCCTAGGTGTGAAGCGTACGTGATTTCGTAGTTTTTGGTCAATTATGCCCCAATACATACGACACAACTGCGAGGAAACGGTCAGTGGTCGGAAGTTCTCGACTAACTTACCGTCTTTACCTTCCTTTAATAGAAGCACAGTACGATTCATCCTCCACATCGCTGGCTGCCTGCCTGTTAACATGAAGAGGTTAAACAGGAGACGGAGGACTTCTTGGCGTGCCCCACTTCGGAAATGATCCACCTTCATTCCGTCGGGACCAATGCCTGTAGACTTTCTCAGGTAACTGCACAACCGGCTTCGTTCCCCACAGATTAGTGTACAGTTCCTGGACGTCCGAAGACCTGGGCTTGACGCCACCCACGTCAAGCCAGTCTACGCGATCTCGGAAGTATTTTGCCACTGTGCCTGGAAATTTTCTAGAACAGGTCCTGGGTTCGAGCGCATTAAAGGTAACCGCCGGCGGGCACCCGTTTCGAACAATTTCGGGACGACGCTGTCCCTCTTTTGAAATCCACACAAGCTGGCGGGGAAAAGTGGGCGACGGTTAGTTCATAATAGTGTAAACATCAAGCTGGGGGTATCACGATGTTCGAGGCTAACCCTAATAAGGCATGAGGGCGGGATAAAAAGAGGATGGAGAGATGCAATAGAAAAGTGAAAATAGGGAAAGCAGAAGGGACGGATGGAACGCAAGGAGAACAATGGAAATACACTGGAGAAAAATGAGAGAACAGCTAAGAAGGATATACGAAAGAATATGGAAAGGAGAAGGAATACCTGAAAATGGAAGGAGGCAATAATATGCCCAATATACAAAGGAGGGATACAAAACAAGTGAAAAATTACAGAGGGATAAACCTAACGAATGTGGGATACAAGATATATGCTGAAATTATAAGAGCAAGATTAGAAAAACAATTAGACGAGAAGAAAATTATCCCAGACTGGCAAAACGGATTTCGAAAAGGAAGAGGGACGATAGATAATATTTACATACTAAAGCACCTAGTTAATCAAGAAATAGAAAAGAAAAGAGGAAAGGTATTTGCTATATTTTTGGACATTAAGGCAGCGTTCGACAACGTGGAAAGGGAACGATTATGGAAAATTATGGGAGAAGTGGGGATAGACAAGGATGTGAAAGACGCAATAGAGGAAATATATGAGGAGACAAAATGTAGAACGAGAGTGGGAATGAAATTGGGAAGAGAGTTTTGGACGGAAAGAGGGCTAAAGCAGGGATGTCCATTAAGCCCTAGCCTATTTTCAATATATATTAGAGATTTAGAAGAAGAAATGAAGAAAATCAGGTAGGAGGAATTGTAATTGGAAGAAAAAGGTATGGGTGCTGGCGTATGCGGACGATATTGTCGCATTAGCGTCAAAGGAAGAAGAGATGAGAGGGGTGATTAAAGTTTTGAAAAGCTACCTGGAGAAAAAAAATTAGAAGCAAATGTTGAGAAAACGAAAATAATAGAATTTAAGAAGAGAAAAGGAAGACCAAAGGAAAATAAATGGTGGTGGGGGAGGAAGAGATAGAGAGAGTAGATAAGTATAGATATTTAGGTACACTATTAGATATGACAATAAGGATGGGGATCACATAAAAGTGTTGAGACAGAAAGGAAATAAAATAGTCGGGCAAGTATGGGGATAGGAGAAAAAACATTTGGAAAGGATGTAAGAAAAAGAATATGGATTTTTGAGAGGCTAGTAAGAAGTGTGATGTTGTATGGGGCGGAGATTTGGGGATGGAAGGAATGGGATGAACTGGAGAAGATTCAGGAAAAATATGGTAAGTGGACGTTAGGACTTGAGAAAGAGACACCGGGTTATATAGTCGAAGAAGAACTAAAACTAGAAAAAATAAGGATACAAACAGGAAAGAGAGCTTTAAGGTATGAAGAAAAATGGTGAACAGAAAAGATAACGAGATACTCTTTGAATGCTGGAAAGAAGTGGATGGGCAGAAAAGGCGATATGGAGAAGAAGAAAGAAGAAAATATTATGAACGATGCGGGTATGCTAGAGAAGAGATCAAGAGGTTAAGACAAGAAGGAAGGCTTATGGAGGAGGAGATAATAGCAAGGGATAAGGACGTACAAATGCAAGAAAGAAGAGTAAGAATAAAAGAAGGTAAATATAACGAGAAGTATAGACAAATTACAACAGAAGAAGTGCCGAAGTACATTACAGACGGTAGAAGCCTAAAAGAAAAAGAATTATAGCAAGATTTAGAGCCGGTAATGAAGAGTATGGAAACAAGTATTGGAGGGGTGAGGAGGAGAGAATGTGCAGGCTGTGTGGAGAGGAATGGGAGGATATAACACACATGAAAGACGGTGCGCAGAGCTGAGACGTGAGGAAACAGAATGGAAGACGCTGCTAGGGGAGAAGGGAGAGGGGATACAATGGATGAGGGAACTGTTGGAGAGAAGGAAATGGATAGATGATAGGAAAAAGAAATTTGAAGTTAAGTTGATTTGTAAATAAAATAAAATACCGATTCTTTTGTTATTTAAAAAAAAACAAAATAAATATATTGATTGATTGCTGCAATTGACTCTCTAGGGAAGGCCTTCTTTGGGGGCTCGCTCTCGAGAACTGCTTCGAGCATCCCCGCACGCGAAGCTGCCCTTTCTTGGTCGTGCTCACAAGAGTCAATTTGCTCCTGTACCGGGACCTCCACGGTAGTCTCTGAGCTGGAGGTTCCTTTTCCGAGTCATGGGATCGCTCGGAAGGGTCCTGGGATTCGAGATCAGCCAATCTCTCCTCCTCAGTGCCTTGGGCCTCATGCTCAACCATTTGCGCTCGTTGCAGGTAAGCTGCGAGGTAAGCCTCTCTATGCTTTCTGTAGTTCGGCTCGGCCCTTTTGTCTCGCAGCTGCTTAATCTCTTTGTTCTGAAGGACCCCATGCATCCTTCTGGCGATATTTTTATCGCCTAGCCACTTGAGCTCGAGTTCAAGCATCAGATTTATCTCTTCTGTGCTGAACGCAGATCCTCCTTTTATCTGCTTTTCTTTTGATTCAGTGGCCGCAGTTCTCCTCTCATTGGCTTCTTTTGGATGAGCTTGCCAATGATGGGCTCTCATCGATTTTTCACTTTTGAAAACTTGCTCGCAGGAGGTGCACCTGACTCCTTCATTTGAGAGCAATAGAACCTGCTTGCCCTTGCATTTTGGCAAGTGGCATCTAACATTGTGTAATCCTGGGAAGATTCTGTCGCACTGGGTGCATTCATATTTTATAGGGATACCGCTATGATCCCTATTGCAGTGCTTGAGCATGTCTTCCACAGTGAGCGCTTGAAAGGTCCCCTTTCCTGCTTGGAGACAAATTAAGAAGGAATTTGGCTGAAACGGGAACCTTATACTAATCGTGTCCGTGGACGGGCCGGGTTCGTCATCTTGGTCTCCCCTGGTCCTGGCCCGTGCGGTGGGAGCATGCCGCACGGGGTCCGAGGCATCCTGAATATCAGTAGCCATTAAAATTGAGGGGCAGCTGGCTAAGCTACCCCTCCTTCCCCTAGTCTGACTTTTGCTAACTCCACTCCATCGGAGAGCTCCCAACTCCCAGGTTATGCACTATCCGGATCTATCAGACTGGGCCTACAGGGAAGTTTGCCCTATAAGCCTTAAGCGCTGGGTAGACGCTTATGATAGTAACAGATACTCCCGCCGTTTACCCGCGCCCGCTCGAAACTCGTTAAGCCGTTCGTGCATGCGCGTCACTAATAAGATGACGAGTTATTTGGTTATCTGAAAAAAATTATAGTCATATTACTTCAGCCTTCGAGAGATATGATCAATTAAGGACGTTTACACGTCAGCCTTCCCACCTTTCGGTCTTAGGCTTTGTAACTTCCTTCTATCAAGCGAAACCCCGGCCAAGCAAACCCATCCTCCACCACGTTCCAAAAATTATCGGGGAAAGCATTGCTTTCCCACAAAAATTACGGGGTAAATCATATTTTCTTTTTAAAATTATAGAGTAACTCTTATTCTATTTTTCAGTCAATAATTTCAAACCATTATTTAGCACACCCGCCGTAATTGTTGTTACCTCTTTTCCTGTTTTAGTAACAAACTCACGTACATCTACCGACATTTAATTGTAAATAAGTTCTGTGTTAAAATTATGGGAGTAGAGCTGTGAAAATAATGTAAAATTCCTGTAAATATAAAACATTTGACTAAGATTAAATGTTCGCTTCTCGATTTTGCCTTGATTATAAGTTATTCACTTCTCCTCTTCTAAAATGAATTTTGGAAGTGTTTCGTCGAGTATTCTCTGGACCTTGTCTATATTATTTTTGTCATCATGTTTGAGTGGCCAGTTTTCATTTGTTTGTTGTAATTTGTTCCGTAAAAGTTCTCTGTTTTCTAGCCTATCTCCTAAGTTACATTCATACAAAATATGCTCCGTGTCACTTTTCTCGCAGTCGCAGCTTTTTTCTGTGTCTCTAAGGCTGGGCGCACACCAAACAAACAAAACGCCTTAACACAAAATATTTTTCGTATAAAGTAAAATGTATAAACGCGTTTAAAGCATTTTTGTATAAACCTTTCCTACAGCTTTTGTTTAAACGTTTTGTTCAATGATAGATCATTCTGTTTAAAGTGAAAACAAGTCGTTTAAAGTAAAAATGTTTTGTTCAAAGCTTATTCAGTCTTCACTAAAATGGCGTCGGATGAAGAGGCTGTTGTTGTCATGTGGTATTGGCTGCAAAGTTCATACTATCCAGAAAATCAATGCTTTGATGCATCCGATAAACGCAAAACGAATTGTAGAGGCACTTTAGACAAATTTATAATTGAACTACGATCAGATGAAAAGAAGTTTAGAAACTTTACGCGATTAAAAATCGATACATTTGATTACATTTTGTCCGTGTTAGGTTCTCGCATTTGTAAGAAGGATACCAACTATCGCAAGTGTATAACTGCAGAACAAAGACTTCTTGTCACCATGAGGTAAGTGATATCACAAATTTACCTTATCGTATGATATTGGGGGATGAACAACAGTAAATTATTAAAACATAAGAGGAAATTCAATATTAGGAACAAAGAAGCTGATATTTAAAAGAAATGTTTTATTTTTTTCAACAATTTTTAGATATTTACATTTGATAATAAGTTTGAAAATCATTAAAATTTTCTGGAGATGGGAGGTGTGATGAGTTGTTGGTGCTGCTACCAGATCCTTCAGGAATAGTTAACACTGATGCCTCTTCTTCATCTAAAAGTTATATGCAGCATGCTTAGCACCTCACATTTGAAGAAGCGTTGTCGTTTGGGGAAAGACTCTCTACTTCCGGAATGAGGCTTTCCATGAACTTGCCAACTGCAGTTTTGTGTGACTGTTCAATTGGAGCCGTCCTGGATGTGAGAAATTTTATCATCGGCTCTACCAAGATCTGCCGGTGTCTTGGTTATTGCTTTTCTTTTTGAAAATTTTAGACGTAACATGTGAAGTGTTTATGGCAGGTGGAGTTTCATGAGATTCATATTCAGCTGGTGTTACCTGTCCTGTGTTGTCTGTGATGATTTCATCGGTGATGGTGAGATCACTGTCAACTACGGTGTTTCCTTTGGACTTTCTGTGTTGACCCGTATATTTTTTTAAAATGACAAGCAGTCAGCCAGATACCATTTCTTTTTTTCGAAGCACCGGAGCCACTAGGGGTAGTTTCTCAGTCTCTCTTAGATATCTACAATATGAACTACGTAGTGCATTCCATTTTGTTTTGCAATCTGAACCTGCAATTAAGAAGGGAAAATATAAATAAATAATCAATTAATTTTAATTTTGTCTGGATCAAACCTTCATGTTCGAGCCCGACAAACTTTGAATATTAACAACCTAACAAAGTTTACTTGGACGCGAACCGTTCAATGGAGGTTCCACTGTATAAATAAAAGGTTTTCAGTCTTTCTATATACTGTACGGAATACCTATTACAAAATTGTGTTTTGTTCTAGGTTTCTTGCCACGGAGAGCGGTTTCAGTCTTTACATTACTCTTTCCGTATTGGTGCAACTACTATAGGGAAAATAGTAGATGAATGCTGTCAGATTATTTGGGAGGAGCTGTCACCTATTTACATGAAAAACCAAACTGTTTGGAATGGAAAAATATTGCTGATAAATTCTACGAATTGTGGAATTTTCCTAATTGTTTAGGAGCTATTGATGTGAAATTATTGAAGATGGAATGCCCAGTCAATAGTGGTTCTGTTACTTTTCTTACAAAAATTTTCATGCTATTACTCTACAAGCTGTGGTAGATGCCGAGGAAAATTTATATTTGTCGACGTAGGGAATTATGGCCGTGGCTGCGATAGTGCAACATTTAAGGCTTCAAATTTTGGGAAGTTATTCTTACGTAATCAGTTGGACATTCCACCACCTTTTAAGTTGAATAATTATGAAATAGGAGGAGAATTTCCTTTGTGTTTGTTGGCGATGAAGCTTATCCTCTAGGTGTCAATTTAATGAGACCCTTTCCAAGAAGAAGGCTTAATAGAGAAACGAATTTACAACTATCGACTCTCTAGGGCAAGGCGAGTTGTAGAGTGTGCATTCGGAATGTTGACTAAAAATTTCGAGTACTTGAAAACGCTATGCTTCTTCAACCTGAAAAGCAACAACGGTGACACTTGCGTCCTGCATTCTACATAATATTATTCGCGTCAGAGAAGGAACAATACGAGATATACATGAAGAGTTATTGATTGCACCGGAAGATGAAGAATGCTTGACACAAACAACCAGTAGGTCAGTTACAGGGTTAAATGCAAGAAATGCATTTGTTCAATATTTCAATTCAACTGAAGGAGCTGTACCTTGGCAAGATAAATATGCCTATGTCTTACCAGAATCGACTGAAGATAATAATATGATTTAAAATTAACCTAAGCTTTGTTACCAGCCAATTGACAGACATCATAAGATATAATATTTATGTATGTAATGAATGTTATAGAAACTATAATGTTGTTAGTTTGTGAATAAATATATTTTACTTACTTGAAGCTTTTAATTCGTTTGCTATTTCTTCCCACAATTGCTCTATAGCGTCTTTGTTGTGATGCTGCTTCGAAGTAAAATCGTAAATATATGGTCGCGCCTCTACGAGCACGATCAATTGTTCTGCATCTATATCCATCGCAGTATGAACACAAACACACAGAATCTACTATCGCAAATATGAGAAATTATAACGTCGTACAGTATTATACTTTGATATTTAACCTATAATATACTACACAGAAGCACTGAAAGACTGGCTGTTGGCGGTGGCAGAGCTGCAAGGAAGTAGCCTGCTGGACTGGCGCATGCGCAGTGCAACATATTTAACCGTTAAACAATGGCACGGTCTTCATGCTACGAACATGTACAAGTGTGTTTAAAGCTGTTCAAAGGCGTTTTTGTCTAAAGTAGGCCCACACCGATTATGCAAAATGTGTTAAGGAAAAATGTTTAAACTCGTTTTGTCACTAAACAAAATGGTTTAAAGCTGCATAAAGCTGTTTTATACATTTTGTCGGATCGGTGTGTGCTAGCCGTATTTAATAACATTGAAAACACATTCAAACACAATTAAGCAAAACCGTTTTGCATAAAACTGTTTTGTTTGTTTGCGTGCGCCCGCCCCTAAGTTTAAACCGTGCATAATACTCATTAAAGGGACCATGTCCCGTCGCAACCTAGACAGCTTCGGCTCTCCAGCGACATCCTCCAGGCCGCACAATTGGTGCGATCTTGAAGAGTTGCCGACCTTGTGGTGCTACATCCCACGTCCGTTGCCAGATTTCGCGTGCCTTTTCTTGTATCCATCTATTGTAGCTCGTCTTTGGCATGTCAACATTTAAAATATCATTTCCCACATATTGTAGGGCATGTCTATGTACTTTGTTTCCATCGCTTTCCGTCGCTTTTCCCATTTCAACCTTATATTAATGTTCTTGTCCAGAAGCGCTTGTATTTTCATTTGTAGTTGTGCTATTAGTTCTGTTTTGGGTTTATGGAGTTTATTATTTCTGAGGCTGCTTTTGTAATCAGTACTTATTATTATAGTTGTGTCGCCTTTCAAATTCATCAGTGCCCAGTCTGTGGCGAGTTGTATCGCAACTAGCTCTGCTTGTGCGATATTTGTTTTTCCGGCAGCGATCTTGCTGCATATTGTGTTGTGTGTTTCCGTATTTATTATTTTAACTGCTGCAGTTGTTTTTAGTTGCGTTTTTGACCTGTCTGTGTACATGACAAATCTCGTGTCTGTTCTATATATTTGCGTACTCACAAGATTTCCCTGTTTGCTGGATGTATTAGTTTGTTGTTTGTTGGTGGTCTTTCTACCTTAACGTCTCTTGTTTCATATCGAGCTCGTATCTCTGTCCAGATAGGGCCAATATCTGTTATGACTTCGATTGCCTCGTGGACGTTGTTCGGTATGCTTTTGATATCCTTAGCAGTACTGCTCTCTGCATAGAGTCAAGTATCTGCCTCACCCTTGGGTCCGTTGTTTTGTGTCCCCACACTTCGTATCCATACATTATGATTGGCTTTATAGCTTGTTTGTATATTGCTTTTATTATATCGCTGTTTAACCCCATGTTTTTCCAGCGACTGCAAACAGTTTGTTCGTCATGCCTTCTAGTTTTAATTTAACATATCGTAAATGTTCTATATACATTCTCTTTGCGTCGATTACAATTCCTAAATATTTTATAGAACTATTTACGTCCATCGCAACTCCTTGTATTTTGATAACTGGTGGTCTAATGTTTTGTCTCGCCGGGAAAAAGAGCAGTTCGGTCTTTGAATTCGCGTATTTTAGATTGTACTTTTGTGCCCAGTGTTTGCAACTTTGCCATATTTCTTCCTATCTTGATTCCACTGCGCGGGCCGAGCTGCCGCTGATGACTAATAGCTGATCATCCGCGAAGGCTTGAGCGTGCAAATCTCTCTCAAACGACTCTGCCACCTCAAACCATCCTTCCATAATAACCAGCCACAGCAGCCGTCCCAGACACGATCCCTGCGGGCAGCCTCTATTGATTTTTATTTTTATTTTTCCGCTAATGACGACTCGGTTTTCTGTAAAACTTTTAATAATGTTAAACATATTCTTTGGTATTTTCCACTTGTGTAGTTTATACAGAATTGCCGGGTACCACGCTAGATTAAAGGCATTTTGTAAGTCGAGAGCTACCATCAGACTGTGGTTTCCTTTTTCTTTATTAATTTTTATCTGTTGAAGTGCTCTCTGTATTGCCTGAGTTGTTGTCATCGCTTTCCTAAATCCGAATTGCTCTTTATTTATTAAATTCCGCTTTTCTAAATAGTAACTTAGCCTAGTCGCACATAGTTTGTCTAATATTTTTCCTATATTGGCTAGCAGACTTATAGGTCTTACTCCTTTGTTTCCCATTTATTATAGTAAGCTGTCCACCACGCTATATTTGTTTTATTAGCTGTTTAATTATAGGCCACGTAAGTTCGTCTGGGCCAGGTGCTTTCTTGTCGTTTGTTGTTCGTAAAATTTCTAAGATTTCGTATCTTGTAAACGGTCTTTCATTTGGTGTGTCACAGTCTTCCTCTGATGCCTTTCTAATAGCCTCTTGTTCCGGACTGTCCTCGTTATCTAACGGAAGAATTTCTCAAGCAATGCTTGATCCGTTTCTTTTGTTGTGGTTGTCCAGTTCCCATCTATATCTTGTATATTTATTTGTTTCTGGGGTTTTTACTCTTTAGGAAATTAATTTGTACGGTATATGCCATGGATCGTCAGTTTTAAATTTGCTACAATACCCTTAAATGCCGTCTCGTTGCTGTGTTTTAAAGCTTTCTTGTACTCGTTTCTTACTTGCTTGTATAGATCCTCCTTTTCTATTCTGGAATCTGCGTCTCTGCAGGTTTGATAAACTCTTCTAGCCCTTTTAACTTTGGCTTTTAGTTTGGTTAAGTCTTCGGACCACCAATACTTTGTGCTTTTCCTGCCGTACACAGCCGCTTTATACTTCATGCATTTTCTGCTTATTATACGCAATTTTTCGATGATATTCATTGTCGTGCTGTGTAATTCTGTTGGTGTATTTATTTGATTTATTTCGTATGTGTCGAGAAGATTTGTTGTCATGATCTTAAATTTCTCCCAGTTAGCTGTTTTATGCAGAAACGCTTATTTGGGTTCTTCTCGTATTTTCTTCACCAATATCGAATTCGATTATATTATGGTCGCTTAGCGATTCATCTGTCCTAACAAACCACTTTGATATTTCTGTCTTAAACGCTACTGTTATATCAATATAAGACTCTCCATTTGAGGATTGGAATGTTGGTCCTTGATTTCTATCGTTCGCTATGATTCCATTATTTGCGTTGATGAGGTCTATTATTTCGTCCCCTCGTTTATTTTGTACCTCACCTCCCCACACTGGGTTTTTGCCATTTAGATCTCCAGCAAGTATGGTCTTTATTCCGTTCCTAAGGATTTCCTCTAGCATCCTTAGTTCCTGATTGCACTCTCTGAGTGGTTCGATATATGCATTTACTATGATTTGCGCGTCGTTTATATCGTTTTCACATATTAAGGTAGTCAGGTTCTTAGTGGTGAATTGCTCTAGCAGAGTCGCGTTCACCTTGTTTCTGCACACTATTGGTGCCTTGGACCCTTGAATCTTGTATTCCATATATTGGCGTCCCCAGGCTATGTTCTTTGTGTAGGGTTCTTGAATGAATAGTATATCTATTTGATGTTCATCGGCTATTTTAATTAAGTTTAAAGTGGCAGCCTTGCCTTTGCCAACATTTACTTGTATACATCGGATTCCTTGTTGTTTGTCCAATTTTTCACTGACTACGATTTCCTCTGTTTGAGGCTTAATATCCATATTGAGTTCTATTTATTGTTAACATTATTTTCCTACGCAATATCGTACACTTCTTGTTGCATCCTTTGCCGAGTGTCTCCTTTCGACGATTTTTGCCCTCTTGCAATTTATACAATCTAATACTTCCGCTGTGCAATCCTTTACTGTGTGCTCCTCTCCGCAACGAAGACAAGATTGTTTATCTTTGCACACTTTTTGGGAGTGACCGAAGCCACAACACTTAAAACAGCGTAACACATTTATATACTCCTGTATATATATTTTGACAAGGTCCAGATTTATAACTCCGATCTCTAATATCTTGTCTAACAATCCCGGTTTAACTTCTATCAGCCAATTTTTTCTGCTTGGGTTTCTGCATGTCCTTTTGTCAGTATATTGAACGCTTCTTTTATATCTTTTATTCCCAGAAGAAGGCTAACTGCAGCGAAGCTATGAACCGAAGTACGACGAACGATCGCATTAGCTTTTTTTTTTTTTAATCACTTCTCCTTTCTCTAACCAAAACGCTTTTACTTTGTTCAAACCGCATTTTATTGTTACTAACAAACGCGGTTTAAATTGCGTTTCGGTTTTAAATTGCTAAAAAATCGAGAAGTTTGCGGGATCTCGTTCTCGTTGTTTATCGAGAACGAATCCCTGCTGAGGGCCTGGTCTCAACAGATCGCAGCGTGATAGCTGCTCTACCGTTTACAACGCGCTGCCAGTACGTAAGTCGTCTACAGACGATTCCGAGTTTCGACATAGAAATAACGACCCATGGTCGACCGCTTCGAGGTACGAACGAACGTAACGGAGACATCCCGTCGTCGATCGATATACCTCTACGGGCTCTGGCGACCGCCGTCCACGAAAGAATGACGGCCTAAGAAGGTTATCGAGCCTTTCGACTCGCGAAACTCCTAGCGGTATCGTTGCATCCTTTGTCTAGATAGGATGCGGCCTTAGAGGCGTTCAGGCCTAATCCAGCGGATGGTAGTTGCACCAACGCCCGATCGGGCGAGTGCTTAACCAAATGTCCGACCCTGCGGTTCCTTCCTCGTACTGAGCAGGATTACTATCGCAACGACAACGTCATTAGTAGGGTAAAATTAACCTGTCTCACGATGGTCTAAACCCAGCTCACGTTCCCTATTCCTAGGTGAACAATCTAACACTTGGCGAATTCTGCTTTGCAATGATAGGAAGAGCTGACATCCACGGATCAAAAGCGACGTCGCTAGAACGGTTGGCCGCCACAAGCGAACGCGCGAAGCGCCCAGCCACACGGTCCTGTCTCCCACCTATGCTGCACCTCTCGTGTTTCCTTACAGGGCCAAACTAGAGACAAGCTCAACAGGGTCTTCTTTCCCCGCTAATTTTTCCAAGCCCGTTCCCTTGGCTGTGGTTTCGCTAGATAGTAGGTAGGGACAGATTGAGAATCTCGTTAATCCATTCATGCGCGTCACTAATTAGATGACGAGGCATTTGGCTATGGTTTAATGGGCCGACTAGAAATGAGTATTTTAAGTTAAGAGTATAAAATAAAATAACCCCGGCCTTTTCACGGAATGTTGTGAGCGCCCGTGTCGCTGCCAGAGCCCCAAAATTCGGCGAGCCAGCGAGGTGGGTTAATCCTCCGACACTATTGTGCAGTTGTATAAAATTGTATAACACAAAAATAAGTAAATATAAAAACACAGGACGTCACCTTATGTGACCTATTGAAGATGTTACCTACCCTAGGTGTGACTTAAATCTAGGCATGCAAGTTAGTAATAACATACGCATGTCGGTCGATGAGATGTGATGCAGTTCCTAGTCAACCGTCCGAGGCGACGGTGCATGTAGATCATCGCCGATCCAGGTGGCGCGCATAAAGTTTCGATGAACTAATATGCTGCCACCAATGGTATTCAGGACCAGCGAGCGGATCTCGGCCTTAGAAAGGTTCAGTATCGTAAATACGGTTATTTCGCGAGTACCATAGCCCCTGCTCCGATGATGAGCGGAGCGTGTGAGACTGATCGGCCCCGGTATCTAAACGCGAGGGCTTCCGCACACTGGGGCTCAGAATAATACGCCATTTTGGCTTCGTACGTGGCGCTCAATAACCGCGGACTCTCCCAGGAATGGCCACATCGCAAACTACTGCTCTTTCTCCCTTGTCTAAAACCAAGTTGTTCTTCTACCAACCATCCCTTACGCTCGGCTAGCGTTCTCAGCCTCGCGCAGACCCTGTCATGACGACGGATTCGCCCAGTGTACTTCGTTCAGTTACGTATTGCTGTTGTTTGTTGGTGGTCTTTCTACCTTAACGTCTCTTGTTTCATATCGAGCTCGTATCTCTGTCCAGATAGGGCCAATATCTGTTATGACTTCGATTGCTCTCGTGGACGTTGTTCGGTATGCTTTTGATATCCTTAGCAGTACTGCTCTCTGCATAGAGTCAAGTATCTGCCTCACCCTTGGGTCCGTTGTTTTGTGTCCCCACACTTCGTATCCATACATTATGATTGGCTTTATAGCTTGTTTGTATATTGCTTTTATTATATCGCTGTTTAACCCCATGTTTTTCCAGCGACTGCAAACAGTTTGTTCGTCATGCCTTCTAGTTTTAATTTAACATATCGTAAATGTTCTATATACATTCTCTTTGCGTCGATTACAATTCCTAAATATTTTATAGAACTATTTACGTCCATCGCAACTCCTTGTATTTTGATAACTGGTGGTCTAATGTTTTGTCTCGCCGGGAAAAAGAGCAGTTCGGTCTTTGAATTCGCGTATTTTAGATTGTACTTTTGTGCCCAGTGTTTGCAACTTTGCCATATTTCTTCCCATCTTGATTCCACTGCGCGGGCCGAGCTGCCGCTGATGACTAATAGCTGATCGTCCGCAAAGGCTTGGGCGTGCAAATTTCTTTCAAACGACTCTGCCACCTCAAACCATCCTTCCATAATAACCAGCCACAGCAGCGGTCCCAGACACGATCCCTGCGGGCAGCCTCTATTGATTTTTATTTTTATTTTTCCGCTAATGACGACTCGGTTTTCTGTAAAACTTTTAATAATGTTAAACATATTCTTTGGTATTTTCCACTTGTGTAGTTTATACAGAATTGCCGGGTACCACGCTAGATTAAAGGCATTTTGTAAGTCGAGAGCTACCATCAGACTGTGGTTTCCTTTTCTTTATTAATTTTTATCTGTTGAAGTGCTCTCTGTATTGCCTGAGTTGTTGTCATCGCTTTCTAAATCCGAACTGCTCTTTATTTATTAAATTCCGCTTTTCTAAATAGTAACTTAGCCTAGTCGCACATAGTTTGTCTAATATTTTTCCTATATTGGCTAGCAGACTTATAGGTCTTACTCCTTTGTTTCCCATTTATTATAGTAAGCTGTCCACCACGCTATATTTGTTTTATTAGCTGTTTAATTATAGGCCACGTAAGTTCGTCTGGGCCAGGTGGTTTCTTGTCGTTTGTTGTTCGTAAAATTTCTAAGATTTCGTATCTTGTAAACGGTCTTTCATTTGGTGTGTCACAGTCTTCCTCTGATGCCTTTCTAATAGCCTCTTGTTCCGGACTGTCCTCGTTATCTAACGGGAAGAATTTCTCAAGCAATGCTTGATCCGTTTCTTTTGTTGTGGTTGTCCAGTTCCCATCTATATCTTGTATATTTATTTGTTTCTGGGGTTTTTACTCTTTAGGGAAATTAATTTGTACGGTATATGCCATGGATCGTCAGTTTTAAATTTGCTACAATACTCCTTAAATGCCGTCTCGTTGCTGTGTTTTAAAGCTTTCTTGTACTCGTTTCTTACTTGCTTGTATAGATCCTCCTTTTCTATTCTGGAATCTGCGTCCCTGCAGGTTTGATAAACTCTTCTAGCCCTTTTAACTTTGGCTTTAGTTTGGTTAAGTCTTCGGACCACCAATACTTTGTGCTTTTCCTGCCGTACACAGCCGCTTTATACTTCATGCATTTTCTGCTTATTATACGCAATTTTTCGATGATATTCATTGTCGTGCTGTGTAATTCTGTTGGTGTATTTATTTGATTTATTTCGTATGTGTCGAGAAGATTTGTTGTCATGATCTTAAATTTCTCCCAGTTAGCTGTTTTATGCAGAAAACGCTTATTTGGGATCTTCTCGTATTTTTCTTCACCAATATCGAATTCGATTATATTATGGTCGCTTAGCGATTCATCTGTCCTAACAAACCACTTTGATATTTCTGTCTTAAACGCTACTGTTATATCAATATAAGACTCTCCATTTGAGGATTGGAATGTTGGTCCTTGATTTATATCGTTCGCTATGATTCCATTATTTGCGTTGACGAGGTCTCTTATTTCGTCTCCTCGTTTATTTTGTACCTCACCTCCCCACACTGGGTTTTTGCCATTTAGATCTCCAGCAAGTATGGTCTTTATTCCGTTCCTAAGGATTTCCTCTAGCATCCTTAGTTCCTGATTGCACTCTCTGAGTGGTTCGATATATGCATTTACTATGATTTGCGCGTCGTTTATATCGTTTTCACATATTAAGGTAGTCAGGTTCTTAGTGGTGAATTGCTCTAGCAGAGTCGCGTTCACCTTGTTTCTGCACACTATTGGTGCCTTGGACCCTTGAATCTTGTATTCCATATATTGGCGTCCCCAGGCTATGTTCTTTGTGTAGGGTTCTTGAATGAATAGTATATCTATTTGATGTTCATCGGCTATTTTAATTAAGTTTAAAGTGGCAGCCTTGCCTTTGCCAACATTTACTTGTATACATCGGATTCCTTGTTGTTTGTCCAATTTTTCACTGACTACGATTTCCTCTGTTTGAGGCTTAATATCCATATTGAGTTCTATTTATTGTTAACATTATTTTCCTACGCAATATCGTACACTTCGTTGCATCCTTTGCCGAGTGTCTCCTTTCGACGATTTTTGCCCTCTTGCAATTTATACAATCTAATACTTCCGCTGTGCAATCCTTTACTGTGTGCTCCTCTCCGCAACGAAGACAAGATTGTTTATCTTTGCACACTTTTTGGGAGTGACCGAAGCCACAACACTTAAAACAGCGTAACACATTTATATACTCCTGTATATATATTTTGACAAGGTCCAGATTTATAACTCCGATCTCTAATATCTTGTCTAACAATCCCGGTTTAACTTCTATCAGCCAATTTTTTCTGCTTGGGTTTCTGCATGTCCTTTTGTCAGTATATTGAACGCTTCTTTTATATCTTTTATTCCCAGAAGAAGGCTAACTGCAGCGAAGCTATGAACCAAAGTACGACGAACGATCGCATTAGCTTTTTTTTTTTTTAATCACTTCTCCTTTCTCTAACCAAAACGCTTTTACTTTGTTCAAACCGCATTTTATTGTTACTAACAAACGCGGTTTAAATTGCGTTTCGGTTTTAAATTGCTAAAAAAAATCGAGTAGTTTGCGGGATCTCGTTCTCGTTGTTTATCGAGAACGAATCCCCAAGCTGAGGGCCTGGTCTCAACAGATCGCAGCGTGATAGCTGCTCTACCGTTTACAACGCGCTGCCAAGTACGTAAGTCGTCTACAGACGATTCCGAGTTTCGACATAGAAATAACGACCCATGGTCGACCGCTTCGAGGTACGAACGAACGTAACGGAGACATCCCGTCGTCGATCGATATACCTCTACGGGCTCTGGCGACCGCCGTCCACGAAAGAATGACGGCCTAAGAAGGTTATCGAGCCTTTCGACTCGCGAAACTCCTAGCGGTATCGTTGCATCCTTTGTCTAGATAGGATGCGGCCTTAGAGGCGTTCAGGCCTAATCCAGCGGATGGTAGCTTCGCACCAACGCCCGATCGGGCGAGTGCTTAACCAAATGTCCGACCCTGCGGTTCCTCTCGTACTGAGCAGGATTACTATCGCAACGACAACGTCATTAGTAGGGTAAAATTAACCTGTCTCACGACGGTCTAAACCCAGCTCACGTTCCCTATTCCTAGGTGAACAATCTAACACTTGGCGAATTCTGCTTTGCAATGATAGGAAGAGCCGACATCCACGGATCAAAAAGCGACGTCGCTATGAACGGTTGGCCGCCACAAGCGAACGCGCGAAGCGCCCAGCCACACGGTCCCGTCTCCCACCTATGCTGCACCTCTCGTGTTTCCTTACAGGGCCAAACTAGAGACAAGCTCAACAGGGTCTTCTTTCCCCGCTAATTTTTCCAAGCCCGTTCCCTTGGCTGTGGTTTCGCTAGATAGTAGGTAGGGACAGATTGAGAATCTCGTTAATCCATTCATGCGCGTCACTAATTAGATGACGAGGCATTTGGCTATGGTTTAATGGGCCGACTAGAAAATGAGTATTTTAAGTTAAGAGTATAAAATAAAATAACCCCGGCCTTTTCACGGAATGTTGTGAGCGCCGTGTCGCTGCCAGAGCCCCCAAAATTCGGCGAGCCAGCGAGGTGGGTTAATCCTCCGACACTATTGTGCAGTTGTATAAAATTGTATAACACAAAAATAAGTAAATATAAAACACAGGACGTCACCTTATGTGACCTATTGGAAGATGTTACCTACCCTAGGTGTGACTTAAATCTAGGCATGCAAGTTAGTAATAACATACGCATGTCGGTCGATGAGATGTGATGCAGTTCCTAGTCAACCGTCCGAGGCGACGGTGCATGTAGATCATCGCCGATCCAGGTGGCGCGCATAAAGTTTCGATGAACTAATATGCTGCCACCAATGGTATTCAGGACCAGCGAGCGGATCTCGGCCTTAGAAAGGTTCAGTATCGTGTAAATACGGTTATTTCGCGAGTACCATGTGCCCCTCGCTCCGATGATGAGCGGAGCGTGTGAGACTGATCGGCCCCGGTATCTAAACGCGAGGGCTTCCGCACACTGGGGCTCAGAATAATACGCCATTTTGGCTTCGTACGTGGCGCTCAATAACCGCGGACTCTCCCAGGGAATGGCCACATCGCAAACTACTGCTCTTTCTCCCTTGTCTAAAACCAAGTTGTTCTTCTACCAACCATCCCTTACGCTCGGCTAGCGTTCTCAGCCTCGCGCAGACCCTGTCATGACGACGGATCCTCGCCCAGTGTGTCGCGGGGCAACCTTGGAGTACATAGGATAGTGACTCCACTCGGTTGCACCCGGCTCTACACTGTCGGTCGGGAATGGGGTTAGATGGTATCCCCTTGGTCGGTAAATGATTTCCCCTTAGCTGGACTGCCCTAACGAACTCCTTACCACTCCAATAGGAGGGGGGTTCATCAATCCAGCAACCTCAATGTGCAGTGTCGCTGCCCTGTATCAGACCGTGTCCAGAGTACGAATCTTCCAGACGCTCACCCCAAGTTCTCCTTATTTGCTCGCGCGTTGTTCCCCGCCGCGCACCGCCCAACGTCCCAGCTTCTGCCGAAGTTTCTCAACCTCAGGCAGGGCCATTACGTGGGCAGTGCCACTTGGCAAGCCCGCCAAGTCGAACCGGGGTGTGGATGAAAGAATCCGCACTCGTCCGATTAAGATGTAAATACTGCCGAACAGCGATACGTACTAGTCGGTCTGCACCCTTGAGAAGGCCCAACGTCACTCGAGTATTCAGCAGTTCCGCCATCACCCTAGGCAAAAGGAAGCGCTTCAACAAAGCCAGCTTCTGGGCTGGTTTGAGGGGAGCCGTCCCAACTCTTTTTAACCGTAGCTTGATCGAATCAAAGCGTGGGTTTCGCCTGCCCGGAAGAAAGGTTCTATCCCTGAGATACTTAAACCACTCCCCAAGGAGGAGTGATTTAATGAGCTTACCCTCCACGAAGAATCTGGAGGTGGTCGACGTAAAAAGTAAGCTTAAACCACGCTTGTCGAAAAAGTCTACGGCCGTCCGGAGAAGGTTCCGGCTGCCTTCGATAGTCTCACTAGCTAGAATCAGATCGTCTGCATAGGCTAAGCAGGCAATTGATGCCTGTGGATGGTCGGTCGTAAGCTTAAGACCCAAGCCGGTGCTCTCTAACTTCTCTATCAGCTCATCTAAAACTAGATTAAAGAGAATAGGTGACAGGGGGTCTCCTTGTTTGACACCACGGCGGATGTTTATAGATTTAGTGCAATCCGCACCCACATGAACACGCGTGCGGGCACGGGTGTAACCGCCTATCACAAATTTCTTCAACCTAGAGTCCACTCTAAAGCGTTCGAGTGCTCGCTCAACAGCACCGTGCGTGAGCGCCGTGTCGCTGCCAGAGCCCCCAAAATTCGACGAGCCTGAGGTGGGTTAATCCTCCGGCCGCTTAGGAAAATACATACAATAAGAACGGTAGGTTTTAAAAACTTGTATAAATAAAACTATAAATAAGTAAAACATGTTAAAATACACTATTGTGCACTTGTATAAAATTGTATAACACAAAAATAAATAAATATAAAACACAGGACGTCACCTTGTGTGACCTATTGGAAGATGTTACCTACCCTAGGTGTGACTTAAATCTAGGCATGCAAGTTAGTAATAACATATGCATGTCGGTCGATGAGATGTGATGCAGTTCCTAGTCAACCGTACGAGGCGGCGGTGCATGTAGATCATCGCCGATCCAGGTGGCGCGCATAAAGTTTCGATGAACTAATATGCTGCCACCAATGGTATTCAGGATCAGCGAGCGGATCTCGGCCTTAGAAAGGTTCAGTATCGTGTAAATACGGCTATTTCGCGAGCACCACGTGCCCCTCGCTCCGATGATGAGCGGAGCGTGTGAGACTGATCGGCCCCGGTATCTAAACGCGAGGGCTTCCGCACACTGGGGCTCAGAATAATACGCGGACTCTCCCAGGGAATGGCCACATCGCAAACTACTGCTCTTTCTCCCTTGACTAAAACCAAGTCAGGCTTCCGGAGCAGACCGTTTGCAAGACGAACATGTGGCTCTTCTTCTACCAACCATTCCTTACGCTCGGCTAGCGTTCTCAGCCTCGCGCAGACTCTGTCATGACGACGGATCCTCGCCCAGTGTGTCGCGGGGCAACCTTGGAGTACACTCAATAAAAGAAAAAATGAGACAGTTGGGTCGGCAAAATTAAATGAGCATATCTACTTTAAGGATTAGTTTTACCTGACCATATCCATATTGTTTACAATTCAACAACGAACATTTGTCAATATGAACGTTTATTCTTTGCTGATTCATTCACATATCCTAAAGGCTTGTTTGCAATGTCAATAAATTTAGATAATACGATTTTTAGAATTGTTTTGTTTAAATTGCCGTCGTATGACATTTATAAATCCGTTACTCTTATTACTAAACAATTTTTTCTATTATTATTAATTTATATTTATGCGATAAAGAAAGTGAAAACGTAATAATGGGTATGACCTTGTTTCTGATTATACTCTTCACGTAATTGTCCCCAGGCATTCAAGCATTGCAGAGTATTGTTCAATTTTTTGAACAGTGGTAAAAAATAAAAACAGCAGTTTTTAAATACAACATAAGACAATATTAAACAATCATCATTAAAAATGTGAGACATTAGCAAATAATCTAGTTTTATATCTATTTATTATTACTGAAAATTGAAAAAATATTTCTAAATTAAGGAATTGTTTTCTGTGTTGACTTACAAATACATGTAAATCAACATTTTCTATTCAAATTAGGGCATACTCATTCGAAAACGGATTAAATATGGCAACATAATTTTTCTGATTTTGTATCCCCTGTAATTTCTGTTTATATTCTTATTTATCTGATAACATAACTAGGTATTACTGCAAATATTTTATGATCTGCAAAGAATATCGAACAGTCTGACAATAGTAGTTTTTGAATGAGTTCTTGTGTAAATTGGGCGTTTTTTTAGCACGAGTGTCTTTTCAAAACGCGAGTGAAATAATTTTAAACTACTGAACAATGTTACTTTGATGTTTCAATAAAGAAAACAATTAATTCTATTTTTAAGCATAGTCTTTACAATTATATATAGTATATACAGTCAGTAAATAAATAATAAGAAAAGTAGAGAAGATGAAGAAGGAGATAAACTAATAATGGGTGTGGCCTCCTTGGTTTTGGATACATTCTTGCAAACGAGTGGGTATTGATGTTACAAGACGGTTTAAATAATCCACATCAATTGTCCCCAGGCATTTTCAATCGCTGCTGTTAATTCGTTTCTATTTTGTGGGATAAAGTTTATTCCTTGCTGTTCTTGAATTGTATTCACCATTCGTCCCCAAACATTTTCTATTATGTTGAAATCTGGACTTTTAGCTGGCCAGGGCAACACACGTAAATTGCTCTCCCGTACCCAGTTTCGAACAATGGCGGCTGTGTGAATAGGAGCATTATCCTAGAAACAATAAAAAACTTATCAATCAAAATAATAATTTTAAATCAAGAAAAACGAGTTTAATAATATATTCAAACAAAAATCAAAATATACTTAATAACTATTTAAAAAAACCTATTTGGTAAAAGTTAATAAACATAAACAGTAAACAAACCTTTCTATACATAAGAATACTTACATGTTGAAAATGTAATCTTCCTCTGGATAGAGATTTTGAACTGATGGCACCATAATATTTTGCAAAATGTTCAAATATCTGTCAGCATTTAAACGACCATCGATGACCGAACATACTCCTGGGCCTCTAGAGCTTATCCATCCCCACACATTTACAGAAAAATAGCCGTTACGTTTTTTTGTGTTGATGTAATCAGCCTCATACCGATTTCTTTGAGTTCGGTACACTTTCACTGGACCATCGTTAAAACTTTTAAAGGTTTTTCATCACTGAAAATGACGTTGTTCCAAAACTGTAGTGGTTGGTTCACATATTGTCTGGCGAAATCTAAGCGGTTTCTCTTGTTTGCCTCGCTTAGGGCTTCTTTGGAAGCAGCTGTATATTTCTTTATCCCATTTTCTTTCAACCTTGCTGCAGCAGTAACTAGGGATCCAGGAAATTCTGTTTCTCGTATAGCATTCCTACAGGTTGAAAATGGATTTTCGGCGACATACGCAATCAACGCTTCATCTTGGGCCGGCGTAGAAATTCTTCTTCTGCCACTGCCAATTGCTCTCTGTACTGTGTGCTCTCGTTCCCACTTTATACGCACACGTCCCACAGTAGCATGTGAGACGTTTAACATACGAGCTACTTGACGCACACTAAGGCCGTTGCCCAACTCTGCTACAATTCGAACTTTTAAGTCGGTTGGTAAATGTGCTGGCATTTTTAAAAACGATCAAAATAAAATGAACAAAATTAACGTTTACTGTCTGTATTTATTATATTTTTACTCCCCTCTTCTAAGGAGCTACTAATTGCTCACAATTGTAATAATACCTCGAAATAAGAAATGTTATTAAGTATGTATTGGTGACAACATACTTAACTAATTATATCGACTAATACATCCATTGTATTGTATTTACAAAAGTTACCAAAATAAGGAAACATAAGATTAACTTTTAATGACTATTATTATAATAGCTAAAACATCCGCCAAAATTGCAACCATTAATGCACTTTCTAGGATAATGCTCCTATTCACACAGCCGTCATTGTTCGAAACTGGATACTATATATAATTGTAAAGACTATGCTTAAAAATAAAGTTGATTGTTTTCTTTATTGAAACATCAAAGTAACATTGTTCAGTAGTTTGAAATTATTTAAACACTATTGTAGAACATTTTTGACCGATTACACCGACACAAGTTAAATTTAATCCAGATTAAAACAATCGTTGCTATGGTTTTAACAATTGTATCCAAGTTTTTAACTTAGGTTAAATTTAATTTGTGTCGATGCAACCGGCCATTAAAGTTCTAAAAAGTCTCCTATAATTTTTCTTTCTTTCAAAAGTCTTTATCTGATATTTGTATAAAATATTTTTGAAGATCATATTATTATGTATAAATTTTGTTTGTAGTTCTCTAACGTCACAATTTAAAATTTTTCTCCTGTGTCAACGGGATATTTTAGTATTCAATAAAATGTCAAACAAAACGTCAAACTAATTTTAAGGATTCTAAACGACTTTAGCGTTTCAGAACGTCCTGTCGAATAAAAAATGTTGTTTTTAATTCGTTCTTATGAAAATTGGGCATTCAAACTGTTCGATATTCTTTGCAGATCATAAAATATTTGCATTGACATGAATTTTTTAGTAGGTATTTAAAAAACTGCTGTTTTTTATTTTTACCACTGTTCCAAAAATTGAACAATACTCTGCAATGCTTGAATGCCTGGGGACAATTACGTGAAGAGTATAATCAGAAACAAAGTCATACCCCTTATTACGTTTTTCACTTTCTTTATCGCATAAATATAAATTAATAATAATAGAAAAAATAGTTTAGTAATAAGAGTAACGGAGTTATAAATGTCATTTACGACGGCAATTTAAATAAAACAATTCCAAAAATTGTATTGTCTACCAAAACTAGAAAACATAGGATTAACTTTTAACGACTATTAATTATAATAACTAAAACATCCGCCAAAATTGCAACCATTAATGCAGTTCTTAATTTTACATTACTATTTACTATTTATATATAATTTTGGGGCAAGTAATGAACGCTGTATTTATTACAACGGCTTAGAATAACTTCAAGAGAAAACAAGTAAATGTTACTTATAATACAATTTCTGTCTTTCACTCTTTTTAATGCGATAAGAAGCAGGAATTAAAAAAATATATTCAATGTTAATTATTTATATTTGGTATTCAGTTAACCACCTGGCATATTGATGGGATTTAGTAGAAATTAATCATTAATTGTCATTAAATGAATAAACATTAACAAATTGTTTAGTAATAAGAGTAACGGATTTATAAATGTCATACGACGGCAATTTAAACAAAACAATTCTAAAAATCGTATTATCTAAATTTATTGAAATTGCAAACAAGCCTTTAGGATATGTGAATGAATCAGCAAAGAATAAACGTTCATATTGACAAATGTTCGTTGTTGAATTGTAAACAATATGGATATGGTCAGGTAAAACTAATCCTTAAAGTAGATATGCTCATTTAATTTTGCCGGCCCAACTGTCTCATTTTTTCTTTTATTGAGTGTACATAGGATAGTGACTCCACTCGGTTGCACCCGGCTCTACACTGTCGGTCGGGAACGGGGTTAGATGGTATCCCCTTGGTCGGTAAAAGATTTCCCCTTAGCTGAACTACCCTAACGAACTCCTCACCACTCCAATAGGAGGGGGGTTCATCAATCCAGCAACCTCAATGTGCAGTGTCGCTGCCCTGTATCAGACCGTGTCCAGAGTACGAATCTTCCAGACGCTCACCCCAAGTTCTCCTTATTTGCTCGCGCGTTGTTCCCCCGCCGCGCACCGCCCAACGTCCCAGCTTCTGCCGAAGTTTCTCAACCTCAGGCAGGGCCATTACGTGGGCAGTGCCACTTGGCAAGCCCGCCAAGTCGAACCGGGGTGTGGATGAAAGAATCCGCACTCGTCCGATTGAGATGTAAATACTGCCGAACAGCGATACGTACTAGTCGGTCTGCACCCTTGAGAAGGCCTAACGTCACTCGAGTATTCAGCAGTTCCGCCATCACCCTAGGCAAAAGGAAGCGCTTCAACAAAGCCAGCTTCTGGGCTGGTTTGAGGGGAGCCGTCCCAACTCTTTTTAATCGTAGCTTGATCGAATCAAAGCGCGGGTTTCGCCTGCCCGGAAGAAAGGTTCTATCCTCGAGATACTTTAAACCACTCCCCAAGGAGGAGTGATTTAATGAGCTGTTTATAGATTTAGTGCAATCCGCACCCACATGAACACGCGTGCGGGCACGGGTGTAACCGCCTATCACAAATTTCTTCAACCTAGAGTCCACTCTAAAGCGTTCGAGTGCTCGCTCAACAGCACCGTGCGACACCGTATCAAACGCCTTGGATAAATCAAGGCTTAGGAGATGATACGGGCGCTTCCTCATTCTTCTCTCACGAATGAGAGCTTCCAGAGTTAGGGTGTTGAGGAGCACGCCGTCCACCACGCGGAAGCCGTTCAGACTGTTAACGAAAACAATATCTTTATATAACCTAATTATAGTAATGTTTTGAAAAAGCAACAGCATTGGTTGCGAAACTTTAAATATCTTTGTTCTATTTTTTTGTCTTTGACCTAGTTGCTAAAAATTTTTTGCAACTATAATAAAATCATTTATATATTCACACGTTGTTTATAATCACCATTACTAATAATACATATCTTCTTCTATAAACCTGGAGCTGCGATTCGGGCTCTTCTAGTAAAATCGGTTTGAAGCGGTTGACGTCCTCGTCTTCTGTTCTGGTTAGAGCGTCTTGTTGCGGGTTTCTAGACAGAAAGTCGGGTAGCTCGTGCCCATCGGGTGGATTTTCTTTCTGTTTGTATATACCGCCGATAGGCACTCTTGTTCGTTTACATGGTAGCGTGTCACGTGAGGTTGCAGCTTGACACTTGCGTACGTACTGATGCGTCGGTGCTCGCCATTTTTTTTTGATACAGGACCGCCACTATTCTCGTCGCGCTGGCGTCTATTTGAAGCACGAACGGTTTGTCGAAGTCCGGTCGACTTAATTTGAGCGGCCGGGTCATGGCCGCTTGAATTGCTCGAAACGCCATTTCGGTGCTTGATTTAACATAGTTTGGTACGTAGTCTCTCAACCAGTTGCACACCCCCACAAAGCTTTGTAGTTGTTTGGGTTTGGAGCCTCACGGTGGTGGCAATAGTTTCGACGTGCGAGGGCAGTAGGTGATTCCCGTCGGCCGTAACGAAGTGGCCTAGGTACTCGATAGCCAAACTTGCATTTCTCTTCTGCAACACCCTATTTATATAATATAAGAAAGTACACAGAAACAAACAAATGTACCGGCTAGCTCAACAATCACAATTTAATTAATAAACAAAAATATATACAAAGCTTGAAATTCTTAAGTTTATACATAGGGTCGAAGGAATTTCATCGAAACCTTCAAATTTGCGCACAAAAATAATATTATACAAAATCAAATCAAAATTTATGTTGGAAGCCACTTTGTTGTTTTTAAGTACAACAGAGAAGACTTATTACAAATCGAACGAATCTTAAGGTATTACTTACAGTTATATACAAACTTAAATATCTTCGTGTCTGGTCTTTACTTGCTTGGCTTCGCCTTTAGTGAATGTGAATGGAGTTCAAATTGAAATCAGCTGACTTTGTGAGGTGATACTAATTGTACGGATGCCCTCACTAACTGTTCCAATATTTGCTCTCAATACGTGCAGAAATTCCTTACAAAACTGCGAATGCTATTTTTGCATTATGTTTGGAGGCCGACCCCTCGACAATATTACTTTCAGCGCTACTACCCTAGTTTTCTCAATCGAGACGCTGACCTCTACCTTGTCGCTCCATCGGCCTACAATTACAAGCCATGAGCTGCCGGACTCCTCCACCGCCCGTCTGCTGTTTCCAGCGACCAGCAGCATTAAGTCGTCCGCATACGCAACACCTTCGCATCCAACTCCCTCTAATTTCTCCAACAGCATGTCCATCATCATATTCCATACCGCGGGGCCACATATTGACCCCTGCGGACACCCTCGCTTTACTCTCCACCGGACTTTGTCGACTTCGCCCACCAGGTGAACGATCCTGTTGTGGAAGTAGTCGCGCCAGACATTGATCTCATCACACTCTAGTTCTTCCAGCCTTTCTATCACTGCTGGCCAGAGGTGGTTGTCGAATGCACCCCTAAAATCAACAAATACTCCGTACACATATTTATGACCTGATGCGGTGACCATATGTTTTAACTTCATCCAAACGTCTTCCACCGACTTCCCCTTTTTAAAACCGAATTGTCGGTCACTTTTTGCCCACATGAGGCGCGACATCCTCTCAACTAGGACCCTCTCATAGACCTTACCCAAGGAATTGATCAGGCATCTAGGTCTGTATGAGAAGGTCAGCACCCTATCCTTGTTAGGCGCTTTCAAAATTTCCAGTACACGCGCCTCTTTCCACTTGTCAGGAAAAATTCCCTCCAGCATTAACTTGGGCAGCATCTCAACTATATACCTTTCTAGTACCACGTACTCGTTTTAAACTATAATAGGGTCTAATCCGTCCCTACCTGGTGCTTTGCCGATCCTCATTTTGCTAACTGTCGCGCTGACTTCATCCGCCTCGAAATCCGATACTCTCCTCTGCACGACAGCCCTGCCGGCCTCCACTTCATTCCCTTGCGGGAAATGAGAGCGGAGAAGCTTAACAGCGCTTTCTTCCCACGTTAGTGAGGGCCCTTCTCTGCCTCGGATTGCTCCAAACGTCAAGGATCCCTTTTTCCTGCACCCTTTATACACAATGCCCCAAGGGTTAGCGTTTCCCTCCTTGTTCTCAAACTCTTGCCAACCTGTTAGCTTCGCATTCCTTATATCCCTTGTGTATTCTCTCCTTACGCTCTTGTACGTCTCCCTCACTTCCGCTTCTGCTGCCCTGTCCGTGCCTTTCTTTCTTGGTTGCTTCTTCTTAAGCACCTCTTCGTTGACTCTATTCACCCACTCATATACTTGCCCACCATTTGTTAGGAGCTCAGCGCTAGGAACTCTTCTGGCCCTAAGTCGACGGCTGACTCCAGTCGCCTCTTGTAACCGCACCAGTCGACCCCGCAGGTTCCAGCGGGTCGCACCGGCCACGGCAGGGGCGCTTTTGCCACGGCGGGGCACGAGACTGATGGAGACAGCGTTGTGAACGCTGGCTACCACCAATTCCGGCCTCACCCGCCACTCGGCCCTCCAAGTTTCCAACCAAGCATCACTAACCACTGTGACGTCTATGTCACTTTCTCCTGCAAAGCCGCTGTACTTGTACTCTATCCGGCGCTCGTTAACTACGTTAAGTCGCGCCCTCAAGATGCTCTCTTCTACTTCGGCGTCTCTTGCAGTGCGTATGTACCCAACCCTTGTCTTACTGTGCCACATCGGCGACACAGCATTCGCGTCCAAGCCAATAATCAGGGGAAGATCGTCAATCCTATTGGCCACATACTCAATGTAGTTCAAATAGGATAGCGCCTCATCCGAATATTTACAATACACTGAGCACACATACATTTTTTTGTCGTTTGCCACAACGTGCACCCAGATTCCGTGCTTTGTTGTCAACGATTCGACACCGATCGCTTGCACCTCTCTACAAGCTATTGCTGACAATTTATTTCTTGATGATCAAACCTTAAACTCCTCTGGCAGAGCAACCGCACCTCTATTGTTTACGTACGACTCCTGCAGTATTGCAACTTTAATATCTTCTCTGACCATGACCGCGGACATACACACATACGACTTCTGACAATTCAGTTGGAGGACTAAACTCATTCACAGTTTAAAGGTTTATCCTCCTCCTAGAACCTCTACACCTACTTATGTACTCCGGGCACTGGTAGGACAGGACCAAGTGCCCGCTTTGTACACCAGCTTTACGGCAGTGAACGCATTCTACTGCGGCTTTGCAATCCTTCGCTCTATGGCCTTCTTTGCAACAGCGCACGCACAGCTCTTGCTGCGCTCTGACTCAATGGTCGCAAGAGTGGCACTTCATGCACCTGGTGACGGGAGCATGCGTCATAGCCCTACATCGCTCCCAGCCCACATACACTTGTGCCGTTACAGCCATCACCCCTTCAATTTCCCTTGTCACCTCTAGGATGACTCGCTCGCCTCTGCCACCACTACCCTTCTTCCGAGACAATACTCGCACGAAGGGGTCATACCTCTCTTTCACCACTTTGCCTTCTAGATTCTTTTTAAAGATTTCCTCTTTTAGGTCCGCGTCAGACCATCCCTCAGGGACACCAACGAGCTCGACCTGCGGCTTTCTTTTCTCTTCCACCTGGAGGCCTAACTGCGAGCATTTTTGCTCACCCTTTAGGCGTTCCAGGTCCTCCTTCGTGGCTGTCTCCACTATTACTTACTTCGCCGTCATGACTAGGCCACTCATCTTTAAGTCAATTTAAGTAGCGACGGTCTCACCTTCCCTAGGAGCTTCTCTTTAATTTGGGCCGCACTCAGGTTCTTACCCGTTACCAGCACCGAGTGCCTTTCACGGGGTTGAACCGCCCTCCTTTCTACCACCTTTTCTACCTTTCCAGACTTTTCAGGCCTGGCGACCGGGCCGCCCTCGCTACGAGCGCTCGTCGCCGCTGCTGCAGCATAAGTTACAGCTTTGGTCGGGCTCACGCTATCTGGAGGCCTTTGCGCGCCCTCCAGGCCTTTAAGGCTGGCGTTCTTTATCACCAATCTGACGAATATATCCTCATACCTCGCCACCTTCCCCAAGACATGCTACGTCGCCACCTTTGAAACCTTATTACTCTCTTTCAGCAGGAACTTTCTTACTTCACTGCCCATCTCTCTCATTTCCTCTAACGCGGTTTGCGGCGCTCGAGCCTCAACGACTCCAACCGAGAGGGTCTAGCTGGTTTACGCTTGGTCCCTGCGGGGACCTTCGCTGTATGCCCGGTGGTCCCACTTGTGCCAGCAGGGACCTCTGTTGTTTGCTCTCTGGTCTCACTTGTGCCAGCAGTGACATGCATGGGCCCGTCGCTCTGTGAGGCCGAAGCAATTTTCTTGCTTCGACTCTTTCTCCTAACCACCTGAAACCTCACCTCGTTCGTAACAGAACTCTCGCTGCAGTTACCACTGTCAACTCCATCTATACTGCACTCGCCTCCAACTGCCCCTTCTACCTCTTCTCCACTAACATCATTTCTGGGTTTTTTTGTTGTATTTAGGACGTTCATATTGTTCCCACGAGTACGGTGGGAAGAAAGGTCCACTTCCACAGAGCCCCCATACGAAAGTAAGGCATGGAATACAACGGGGTGCACTATTTGCCCCGAGGTTGGCAGTAGGGACTAGAAGCGCATCTAGCCACTCATCCTTTCGACCTGTTCCCATCTTAAGATTTGCGATTTTTAGGGAGGTTATCTCCTCTTGAGCCGGGCAGTTAAGACAAGCTCCCCACCCCACTGTCCGTAAGACATGTCTACAGCGAAGCGATTTTGCGTACGCAGATCCTGGTGGTCATACGTACGGTACTGTTAAAACCGGTTGCAAACCATTGACCACGACAAGACAGCCTGGTCGGTTAGCTCAGGTACTCCGGGATTGCTACACCCGTACCCGCGAAAACGGGCCCTGGTGGTTTTCTTGCCCGAGGATAACGTCTCTAGATAGTTCGGGAACGACCAAGAACCGCGTTGTCGTGGTGATCCCTTTGATATGAATATGAATGTCGACTTCGCCGGATACCCGCAGATTAAATTTTGTAGTAGCTGTTCGGACGACACTGTAATCGGACGCCCGTGTTGGGAGTGAGCACAGTGAGGCAGTTGTGCGTTGATCCGGTACCTAGAAAGCCTTTTACTGGGCGTCCCGCGACGTTGACGTGAATGGTGGGCAGGGTTCAGTTGCGGGAAAGGTGGTTGAGAGCCGGCGAGGTGCTCCGGTTTTGTTTCCCGATCGACGAATTTCGGGGCAGTACCGATTGAAATGTCTCCCGGGCAAGGCGGCAGGGGTGGACGGTACCTTTGGACTAGGACTATATCTGGTTAACGATCGATCAAATGTAGTACTTATACACAGAAATAATCACATATAACACAATAATACTAATATCTAGATCTGCTTATCGGTGATGTCGGTTATGTATCATCGACAGCCGCCGCAGGGCACGGCGCGGTGTGGATGATAGTGGGAGGTATGGAAGGGCCCTCGGTTACACCTCTACTTTAAAGGAGTAATATTATTAAAAAAAAGTTTTCAGTAGGTAAGACCAAATCGCGCCCTGCCGAGTCCACATTATAGAATAAAATTACAACAAACTAAAATAGTAAACCAGCGACACACGAGGTGCATGAGTAGGTCAACATGCAAACCTGCATCAAACCGTCCATTCATCATTCATGATTACATAATAAACGTACCACATGCAAGTATTTTTTTATTCAGCTGCAAAAGCGCCCATTAGAAGATCACAGAAGCAATTTAAACGTAAGAAACATGTTAAACAATCCTCGTAGTCTACTTTACAAACAAAAATTGGATTTTATCGAATAAATCAAAAACTGTTTATATCAGGTATACCACATGTTAGATACTTTCTCATTGATTTTCGAGGGAGAATTCACTAGTGGCATAAAAAATTGTGGTTTTCATTTGAAAAAATTGAGTTTGTAGGTATTTGTGATGCCAAAGTTTGAACCAAATTTTTCGGACGCCCAGTGCAATATTTTCGGGCATCGAGAATGGTTCTTATTAGGGCCGAACTCAGACTTTAACACCTCAGAAAATAATTTTTATCTCTACAATAACTTCTACGGTACACTAATTTCTTTGATGCCGTATATTTATTAAAAATTTTGAAAGAATTTGAAAACCGCTGAAGCTAAAGATATGAAGTTACGTGTCAAATGTACGCAAAATTTCACGAGTTATTCCACGGTGCAAAGATTTACAGGGTGTTCCATTAAAAAAATCAACTTTGGTTGGCTATGTTTATTCTGAATCACCCTGTATATATGAAAATATTTTTAAAATGTGCAACTTTTAGTCTATTGGGGAAGCCTGCTCACACTGAAAGCCCATAATCGAACAATTACACACTAAATGGACAGACTGTATAATCGCCGAAAACACAATTAATGATTGTAAAATAAATAATGAGAAAATAAGTAGATATCAATGTAATTAACAAATAGAAAATAAGTAACTAAGATTTGTAAACAAACATAGGTAACTGTAAATTGATGACAAAACTATAAAAGGACGAACGACAACACAAAACGCAAAGTTTCGTATTGACTTAAGGCTAGCGATTACTTTCGAGTACTTTATACTTGTTTTGTAAAATCCAGTGTAAGTTTTAAAATAAATTATTATTTTCTTATATTCCGTTTAAACGGTCTAACATAAACAGAGCTGCGAACAGGATTGTTAAACGGAATAAATCGGTGTGTTTCAAAACTTTGTTGGCAATCAAACCAACTTAATGGATTTGAAGTGAAAATATCACGTTAACGTTAGCACAATAGATACTAGAAGGACTTCAACTACCTCCAGAAATTTCAACTCATTAAAAGGCAGAGACGCAAACCAACTTCATGAGTCCTACAATTAATCATTCAAGGAATGTACCAGAAAGTACATTTCATATTTTCCTAGCCGTATATAGAATATACATTGCTTTGATCCTAAACCCATGAGCGAATTCTGCGACAGGTGCTCTTTGAAACTTGGAAATAACCTAACGAACTCTGAAATTGATGATAAACTCTCGAAAACTAGACAAAATAATAGTAATTCGAACATACAAGCTAGTAGTAACTTCACCATTCTGTAAACTATATTGAGTTAAACTAAAGCCAAAGATACCATACCCACCTACGAAGGTGGCACCCAAAATGTTTCGTACTACATCTGAGAATGCGAGCAATTTATAAGATCTTATGAAGATGCCATTCAAGGTATTGAAAGCAGTCCATACAACAAATTTGTATGAGAATTGTATACTTCTAAACCATTTTTATTTTTAATAAAACACAAAATTAATACCATATTTTCCGTAATTTTTTTATATTTACTCTTCTCTTTTTGTTTATTTTTCGTTTCTAAAGGTAAGTGTCCATTTGAGAGTTAACTCGTGCAAGTTACTCTCGATAGTCACCAAAGACAGTATCCATTTGAGATTAATTTGAAGAATTTGTACTGTCAGATAGAAAACTAAAAACTCGCCGACTGCTTACTCTCAGACATATCTGTCAGGAGAATATCCATTTGAGATATTTGTTTCATTATCTACCTTTCTTTGTGTAGTAAGTGCTTTGTGTGATATTAAAAAAAAATATAAGTACAAATATTAATAATGAATGTACAAAAACTTCGAGCAATTATTATTGCACATACACTGTTAAAGAGAAAGCAAAAAAGAAGAAAACATGTTGGATCAAACCATGGATTCAGAGAAGGTGGGAATTAGGAGCATGTTCCACACTAATTAGGGAACTTAAAATTGAAGATGCTCAACAATTTCGGAACTTTGTGCGTATGAGTGCAGCACAAGTGCAATTTATAATAGATTCAATTGGACCAGTAATTTTCAAAATGGATACAAAGTTAAGAAAAGCTATTTCTGTTTATGAACGCGTTATGGTTACATTGCGTTTTCTAGCCTCAGGTTTGAATTGAATTATTAACAGAATGAGAAAACTCATCTACTAAAATTGCAGGTGATTCCTACTCCAGTCTTCAGTATTTATTTCGTATTCCTAAATGTACAATTGGTAGGATAGTTAAGGAAGTAACGCGTGCCATTTACAAATGCTTAAGGGAAAAGTATATAAAGGTAAAAATAAGATTCTGGGGTAATTATTTGTAGTTTTATTTTAAGTAAAACATTTTTACATTGTATTTTTAAGTGATATTCAGTTTTGTTATAAATCAGAATATGTAAATTCATTGACATAATCCCTTGCTGAGCGAGGAGCCAGACTTGACTCGAGTTCAGGTGAAAAGCAGATGCAAATGCAGGAGAAGGCATCGGTGTAGAAACTGATGGTGTGCTTGAAGTACTGATGGTATTGTAGAGTTTCTCATCTGTAATGCGGACGATCACTTTACGAATTTCGCTTTTTAGCCTTGCTCTATTCAATTCTGATCTTAAAGTTCTTAACTCCAATGCAACATATTGACCAAATAGGTCAAATTCATCAGGTTCTTTCTGAAGGGTTTGTAAGGCGCTTTCAAATAGTGCGTTATCATCGTCACGTTTGCGCTTCTTTAGTGGACGTGTTGTTTTTTCAGTCAATTTTTCGTTTTGAGTATATTCCTGAGTGTATTCCGATATTTCGTTGGAATTTTCTATCTAAAACAAACAAACAAAATATACATATTTTACCTTTATTAAAAATTAACGCAAAAAACTTTTTACAGTTCCCAAGTTCCCCAGACGAGTGGTTAAGACATTCTGAAGCTTTTTACCAACGATGGAATTTTCCTTATTGTTTAGGCGCAATCGATGGTAAACATATTGTTATGCAATCTCCTAAACATAGTGGAAGTCATTATTACAACTATAAGGGAACATACAGCATTGTGCTGTTAGCTGTCGCCGATGCAGATTATAAATTTACTTATGTTGACGTTGGATGCAACGGTCGTATATCGGATGGAGGGTTTTCCTAAACTGCTCATTAGGTAAAGGACTAGAGCGAGGTATTTTACATATACCTGATAGTGGACCTTTGCCTGGTAGAGAATTGCCTGTACCATATTGTTTTGTTACTGATGATGCGTTTGCCATGAAACCTTATATTTTGAAACCTTATCCATTTCGTAACCAACCTGCGCCAAATAGAATTTTTAATTATAGGCTCTCCAGAGCTCGCCGTATCGTAGAAAATTCTTTTGGTATAATTGCTAACAAGTTTCGAGTTCTTCGAAAACCTATGAATCTAGATCCGGAAACAGTGACAGATATTGTTCTGGCAATATGCACTCTGCACAATTTTTTATTAAGGGCACCAACACGTTCCAACTACCTACAATCAGGACTAGTTGATTCTGAAAACGAAGAAACGCGTCAAATAGTACCAGGTAGTTGGCGAGAAAAAAGCATTTCTAATAATGTTTTTTTTCACTAAATAGAGGTAATCGCAATAATTATACAGTTTCCCAAAAGAAGTACGGGATGAGTTTAAAGAATTCTTCATGACAACAACTGGTGAAGTTCTATGGCAATACCAACATTTATAATGTTATTATTATTAAGCTATGTATCATTAAATAAATACATCCTCAAATTTTAATTTTTTTGTTACTATAAATTCAAATTCTTATAGCCTTTTAATGTCTCATCCTTGCCAACAACCGGTCAAACAAGTTGTAAAATAAAAATATCACGTACTAAAAGCTCTATTTACTTACATTTACTGATGACTTGGTTAATGCCATTGAAGACTTTGTGTGACTACTGGTGAGAATAGGGATTAAAATTTTAGTGCAGCAAAATATGGCCATTTACTTGTGTAAATTTCATCTGCCCCACTTCCACTTTTTGGGTTTTGTCTTCTTCAGTTCCTGTGACATCTAAAATCTATAATAATCGAAAATCTGTTGTTTTCAAATCTCATTATACTTACTTGGTTCCTTAAATTGTGAAGCTTACGTTGAATTTCTTCGGAAGTGCTATTGAATTCCGCTGCGATCTGCTGTACTATTTTATTTTTGCATCCCTATTTCTGTATTCATTACTCTTGGTATCCCATAAAACAGTATTTTCCTCATATATACTTATCAAACTACAGGTGTCATCTTTTGACCACTCTTTACGAGTAGCTGCCATTCTAAATAATTAACAGCGAGAACTATCACAATACGAAACTAATTCGTAATTTAGAAGTAACTATCTGTTACTAAAAATAATACGTTTACATTTGAGAGTTAAATGCTGCGAGTAAGCTATCTGATAGTAACATGAATACTCTCCGATGCTTACTCGCAAAAGCGTATCGACATGCGAGAACTACTCTCGAGAGTTTCTCGCGCTTGTTAACTCTCAGATGGATACGTACCTTAACTGAAAAATCCAGTACAGCCCTATTTGATCTCTTCTAAATATTTAATTTTTTGTATGCCATCTTACGTCAAAATTTGAATTACTTCTTTAATTAATTAATTTATATTTTCAGACATGGTTCCTTCACTAATAACATTAGCCGAAACTAATGTTTGCAATAACGCTGATACACAATCGCGATTGAAGTATTTTTGAGAATTGTAAATGATTTTTGGAGGATTATATGTTTTAAACGTTACACCTGTTGCACAATTCACTTTAACATGTTAAGTTTTTCTCTTAAAACTAATTTATTTTTTTATAGGTTTTTAATAGAAGATGTCGTTCCTGCGTTTTCAAGATCTTCAAAACTCTTAATCAATAATCATACTGGGTAAATTAGTTTTTAGCTAACATGTAACAAATTTAATCATATCAATGTATATTATTCAACACGGTCAGACTTGATAACGATGCATTGTAGGCATCGAAACCATGGTCGTTTGTTTTAAAGAAAATATAAAAGTTAAGGACTTGGTGCAATATTTTTACCGTACTTTCTTGAATAAGTTTCTTAGAGGAAATATCAACAATTGCATTATTTCAGGTATTTTTTCCGCTGATTTGTTCTTTTAAAACATCTACTTAGTTTTCACCCTTGTATCATTGTGGCTATATTTTTTTTGCTTCGATAGTTTATTCTATGTATCTTTCTGCAACTCTTGCTACTCTTCCATTCCCTAAATTTTTCAAGACTGATTTATCTGATCGTGCATTTGTCAAGACTGTAGCACCTTTTCTGCTGAACGTATGATCCGTGTAAGCCTCTGCATTCTTTAGACAAGTAATCATTTATTGATTATTATTATAAAATTAACAAAAGATACGGTGACCCGCACTAACTTTCTCGCATCTACACTTATTACACATTCTAAATTAATGTATTGACATGTACTAATTTTAATTGCACTTTGAAGGAAAAATTACCCTACCTAAATAAATACACAGTCTTTTTATTTAACCATTGCCTCACTAATTTTGATGGCATATTTATGGAATATTGTCGTATTTAACCTTATATTAATTATGTTCGAGTGTAATTTATGCAAACATACACTTCCTTTGTACTAATAGTAAATTTTTATCAGTAGTAGTAATATTGACAACTGCTACAGAAATATTTCTACAAAGTAAATTACAAATAATGAGTTTGAAATATCCACTAGGTGTCATCTAAAGAACTTCGTATTATCAGTTTTTCTCCATGTTGCTAAATTGATGAAAGATGACTAAGTACGTAGTCACGCCAGCTATAATCTAAAACAAGTAAAGTAAACAATGTCACTTTCGATAACTATATCACTTACCGAATGTAGTAAAGTCCAATCTAACCGAAAGCATCCAAATATACTGAAGTGAAAATCTTCCACATAGACTTGCAGAGAAAAAAGTTCGACCTAATTTATACATAAGAATATGTTTTTCGAAATATAAATTACCTGTTTGTACGGTAGGTTAGATCTACCTATTGCTTTCTCTAAATCCTCCATTAATTGTATGGTCTGCTTAGCCTGAAACAAATTTATTAAATTTATTAATGAATAATAAAAACTATAGGAACAGAATATCTAGTACTGGTTCAATTGAAGAATTTTTGAAGAGAAAAAGAACGGAAAATCAAACAGAAAAACAACCGGAAGAGGAAAGATTACAAGAAATTTTCAAAAAGAGCAAAGTAACACAACGCTCACCAATAAAACAAATTACAACCGGAAATCAAACAAATATGGAAAACGTAATAGCGGCGATTAGAGAGCTCAGAAACGATGTTAAGGAGTTGAGAGAAGAATTCAAAAATGAGATTACTAAATTAAGGGAAGAAGTAATAGATATAAAACAAGATATGAAAAATAAAGAAAAACAATGGGATACCGAGAGAAAAATGTTACAGGAGCGAATTTTAGAAATTGAAGAAAGTTTGGAAAAAAGATAGAGAGGCTCGAAAGGATAATATAATTATTAAAAATGTCGAATGGAAAGAAGAAGGACTAAAACAGCAAGTAGAACAGGTTCTGGAAACACACATAGGTGTAATGGTTAGAATAGAAAAAGCATCGCATATAGGGAAAAAGGGGAAAGAGTGTAGTGGTGGTAAAGATGGATTCATTTGAAGACAAAATTACGGTACTCAAGAATAAATACAAATTAGGAAGAAAACCGATATTTATTGACAACGATCTAACGAAAAGGAACAAAAGATTCAGGCGGAAATTAGAAAAAGGCAAGAGAAGAAAAGGAGAAAGGAAATACGGTAAAATAGGTTATAAATGCTTAACGATAAATGGAATAAGATATGAAGCAACAAATGAAGGGAAACTAATAACAAAAAACTAACAGAGAAAACAAATTGATATTTAAAGCGGAAACAGACACGGCAACGGACAACATTATGCAAAGCAAGAAACGAGAAACTACAATATGGAAAATAGCAACATGGAATATTAATAGTATAAAAGGAAAAGAAATAGAATTAGAGGAAGAATTTGAAGAAATGTGAGTAGATATATTAGGAAGGGGATAGAAAAATTAAAAAATTACAATATAATAATTTACAGTGGAGTAGAAAAGAAACGAGCAGCAGCCGGAGTGGGATGTATAATCAAGAAAGATCTAGAAGATCAAATTAAAGATTGGAAAGCGTACAATGAGCGTATATTGGCAGTCGAACTTTTAGATGCGGTAACAAAGAGTAGGAAGACGGTGGTGGTAATATACGGACCAAATGAAGACGACAAGAAAGAAAATAAAGACAAATTTTGGAATGATCTAACAGAAATTATAGGACAAGTAAAAGGAAAAATATTCATAATAGGCGACTTCAACAGCAGAGTCGGTAAAAGTGATGAGAAATACAAAGAGATATTAGGAAAATATGGAGAAGCATTTAGAAATAGTAATGGAAGAAGAATGTTAGATTTTTGCATTGTAAATGATTTAATAATAACGAATACATTTTTTGCACACAAAGAAATTCATAAATTTACAAGAGAGATGAGAAGTAGGAATGAAAGATCTTTAATTGACTATATATTAATAGAAAGAAAAGACAGAGGGACGGTAATGGATTCGAGAGTGAAAAGAGGTCTGGAAATTGGTAGCGATCATTATCTGGTAATGGCTAAAATCAGAGAAAATAAACATCAAAAGAAGAAAACGCACAGGATTACAGAAAATAAGGAAATGGTACAGTTTGAATCAGTTAAATATTACAAATTAAGGGAACAAACAAGTAGCAGATAAATACGAAGAAACTATAAGCAAAAACTGGAAGGATACGAAAACCAAATAATGAAGAAAAGTGTTGAAAGCGGATGATGATATTTTAAGAACATAGTGATAAATACAGCAGAAGAGATATGCGGAAAGCAAGAAAGAAAAATAATAAGAAACATACATCATGGTGGACAAAAGAAATTCAAATTCAAATTAAGAAAAAGAAAGAAGCATGGAAAAGTTACTTATTGTACAAGACTGGAGAAAAATACAAGAAATATAAACAAGAACGAGAAACGACTAAACAACTGGTCAAAAATGCGAAAGAAGAACAATGGAAAACTTTTGGAGAAAAATGGAAAAAGATTCAAAAGGAAACCAAAAACTATTCTATAGAACATTAAAACTTTAAGAACAGAGAAAACACTAAACACAAAAATAAAAAAGGAAAAACGGAGAAATTATAACAGAAGAAAAAAAATAATGGAAAGATGGAAAGAACACTTTGAAGAATTACTAAATGATCCACAAAAGGAAGAAGATATTGAAAATGTCGAAATAGCAAAAGATACAGAGGAACAAGAGATAAGGATGGAAGAACTTGAAGAAGTAATAAAAGATCTAAAATACGGAAAGCGCCTGGGTGCGACAGAATAACGGCGGAAATGATGAAGAGTATAGGACAAAAACGCAGAGAAACACTACTAAGTATTTACAACAAAGTGTGGATAGATGAAGAAGTACCAAAAGATTGGACGACAGCGTTAATAGTACCAATTCACAAAAAGGAGATAAAAAGAGGAGTAACACTTCTAAGTATATTATGAACATTTTAGAAAAATAATAGAAAAAAGGATTAGAATGGTAACTGAAGAGACAATGGAAGAAGAACAAAGTGGATTCAGAAGAGGAAGAAGCGCACAGGACCACATATTCACAATAAAACAAATAACAGAGAAAGCAAGAAAAGAAAAAGGATGATATATTTGGCATTTTGGATCTAGAGAAAGCGTTTGATGCGGTACCCAGAAGCACAGTGTGGAGGCTGCTAAAAGGAAGACAAGTAAGCAAGAAGCTTATAAAATGATCCAAATTATTTACGAAAGTGGCCAAAACGCAATTGTGAGATATAATAAAATATCTAAAACATTCAAAACAAATATAGGATTAAGACAAGGCGGAAGCTTAAGTCCACTGCTGTTTATAATATTTATGGACGAAATAATTAAAAGTGTAAGAAAATAGTGAATAAGATGACAATTGGGTATTTAAAAATGCAAAGAGTCAAGGTATCGGAGGGAATATACGCGGATGACGTCGTATTGATAGCGGAAAGTGAAAAAGATTTACAAATAAATTTAAACAGTTGGAATTTAGTACTGAAAGAGAATAGAATGAAAATTAATAAATGTAAAACAAAGGTAATGACAATCGGAGAAGAAAAAGTAAACATGAAAATTGAGATTGAAGGAGAAATAATTGAACAAGTAAATAACTTCCAATATTTAGGGGTATTAGACGAAAAAGGAACTGAGGAAGCAAATGTCAACAACCGAATTAAGAAGGCAAATGGACTGGATGGATTTCTGAGTAAGAGGAAAGTTTCAGTGGAAACGAAAACAAAAATATTCAAATCGATTTTTAGACCAATATTAACGTATGGTAGCGAGTCGTGGGTATTTACAGAGCAGCAGAAAAGTAAGATTCAAGCAGTCGAAATGAGGTACCTAAGAAAAATAAAAGGTATTACAAGAAGAGATAGACTAAGAAACACAGAAATAAGAAAGGAACTGGAAGTAGAAAGTACAATAGAATTTATAGAGAAGAAGAAACTGTCGTGGTGGGGTCATCTTGTATGAATAAACGAAGAAGTACCAGTGAAGCAGATATGGAAGACAAGAATAATGAAAAACAGAAAAGAGGAAGACCAAAAAAAACATGGAATGGAGAAATGGGAAGAATACTAGAAGAAAAGGAAAAACATGGAAAGAAGCAGAGGAGATGGCATGCAATATGAAAGAATGGAAGAAATTTGTAAATTTAAATATGTAATTATATTAAATGTAATATTTATATCCTACACCGAAAGGTGAAAGGATAATCTGATTATATATACAGCCTGTTTCAGAGTAAGCGCCTTATTTTTTTTTAGACACACTATGGGTATTACTTTCAAAATATTTGGCATTAATATGTTTCAGGACATTTTCTGCACGGTGGTGATATCAGATTTTAAATTGGACGAATTATTTCAAAATGGCGACATTCAACTTTTTTTCTTAAATGGAATGCCATCATTTTCTTTTATTATTGAGATCCTAAAAACATTCTTTTTTACGGTAGTATTTCGTTTTTCTTAAAAATTCATTTCTTTCCCTATCAAAAGCAAACTAACATTTTAATCTAGTAGCGCACGATTGTTTTACACTCGATGTTATTTTGTCCAAATATCAAGTAGCAGTAGACACAAAAAGAAACAAATAAACTTTAATCTAGTAGTCAAACGTCAATCAATGCAATTTAGTTGTCAGTGCTTGTTAATAACAATTGCATTATTGAAGATAATAATTGTTAATTTAAAATTAATTGATACGTTTTAAAATGCCGTTAAGTTATACGAGAGACGAGTTAATTGATATGTTCCTAATATTTGGCAAAGCAGATGAAGATCCTTATGAAGCAGCCAGATTGTACAGAAATAAATATCCAAACAGAAGGCACCCTGAACATCGAACATTCACTAAATTATTGGAGAGAACGCGTGAAACAGGAACTGTGGATTATAAGAAACCGGTACATGAAAACCCACCTGCTTGCAATGACGACAACGAAAACCAGGTAATGCTACATTATTGAAAATCCCCATGCCAGTACTAGGGAGATTGCAAATTTGGTTGGAATATCGCATACTTCGGTCTGGAGGATAATAAAAAAAATAAACTTCACCCATTCAAAATGATTCTTCACCAAGAATTAACCGAAAATGATTTTCAGTTAAGAATTAATTTTGTACATTGGGGTTTGCAACAGAGTAGGACAAAATAGAAACTTTTTTAACAACGTTTTATTTTCGGACGAAGCAAGTTTTCGAAATGATGCTGTTGTTGTAAGACATAACATGCATTATTACGATAATGTAAATCCACACTGGACCCGTGAGCGACGTTGTCAACATCGATGGAGTTTAAACGTGTGGTGTGGAATTATAGGACAGCATTGTTGGGCCAATATTTATTAATAGACTAAATGGAGAGCATTACCTCAATTTATTAGAAAATGAAATTCAAAATCATCTAAATGAACTCCCACAAAATATCAGAAATAATTTGTGGTGGCAGCAAGATGGCGCTCCAGCACATTATGCCCTTCCAGTTAGGGAGTTTTTAAATAATCGATACGAGAACCGTTGGATTGGTCGTGGAGGACCAGTTAGTTGGCCACCTAGGTCACCTGATATGACACCACTGGACTTTTTCTCTGGGGGTATGTAAAATCCCAGGTGTACATCGTTGAACCAACAACTATTGAAAATATGCAAGAGAATTCGTACGTGCATAAACGAAATTTCTCCGGAAATTATCCTTCGATCTATTGGCTCCATTGGACGACGTTTCAATTTATGTATTGAAAAAGAAGGAAAACATTTCGAGCATTTTTTGTAAATACCTAATTTGTATATGATGTAAATTTTTAATTTTGAGTTTCAAAAAGTAGATGTTTATTACAAAATAAAGTTTATTTGTTTCTTTTGTGTCTACTGCTACTTGATATTTGGACAAAAATAACATCGAGTGTAAAACAATCGTGCGCTACTAGATTAAAATGTTAGTTTGCTTTTGATAGGGAAAGAAATGAATTTTTAAGAAAAACGAAATACTACCGTAAAAAGAATGTTTTTAGGATCTCAATAATAAAAGAAAAATGATGGCGTCCATTTAAGAAAAAAAAGTTGAATGTCGCCATTTTGAAATAATTCGTCCAATTTAAAATCTGATATCACCATCGTGTAGAGAATGTCCTGAAACATATTAATGCCAAATATTTTGAAAGTAGTACCCATAGTGTGGCTAAAAAAAAATAAGGCGCTTACTCTGAAACAGGCTGTATATATATATATATTTTTTTTTGAGGTTAACATGAATTTTAAGCACAGACTTACTTACCGTATTCGTAAGAGACGAATTTAAGTATACAAATATTATCAGCTCTGAAATATATCCAATTGCCCAGATTGAAACAAATAGGTAATACAAAAAATTTTCAAAATCTACATAAAATAAAGCAAAAACACAATATACAATAGAGGTCAGCAATCTGAGTAAAAGCTCCATTTCATAAACGTTTTGTACTTTCCGCATTAGATCGAACAACAAATGATGAATTTTTGATAGTCGAGCCAATGTTCTTAAAAAGTGTTTCCTTCCATTGTGATATTTAGTTTTTTTAATACATTCGTGAAAAATATTAATCTGGCCTTTGATGTTAATAAAAAATGCGCTAAGTAGACAAAAACGATTACAATTTAAAGTTGCGCCTATTTCGTACATGATTATGCCTTCAAGTAAATTGAGGTAACCACTAACGTCGCTTACTATATTTAGCATTAATATAAGCCATTTTAAGCAGACATACTTCATTACGTGTTTTTGCAGTTTCTTGTAATCCATTTTATCTTGGGTGATATTTAACAATTGGCTATCAATTTCGATAATGAACGAAAATATTTTTATGGTGTTCTTTCTCTCGATTCTTGATACGTATAGTACTAATAAAATGTTAAATATGTACATCACATTCATAATATGAAAACCAACTAAACTAGCATTTGTTTCAGTGTATGCTGTAGACTTTATGTTGTAATACAGTGTAATGAATGTACATACAAGAATAAACAAAATTATAATATTGCTAATCACAAAATCTTTAGGTAAAGACACGCAAAAACGATTTGGTTTCTCCCCTTGCACACTATATGGTACTAATCCCGTACATTTACATACAAAATGCACGTATTTATAACAATCAAAAATGTCCACATTATTTAATTTAGAGTACATAACTGTATCGTACTTAATGATAATAAAAATAATTTATTGTGATAGTACAAGAATGTATTAGATCTGATAAGTGTAATGTGAAAGCACGTTGTTTACTTGAATAATTTATTTAAAAAACCATTAAACATAACGAAGATCCTTTACGTGTGGTAAGAGTTACGCTGTAATAAATAAAATGAAACTAGAGCAATTAACTTACAATTAATACACGCAAACGTGTTAAACGTAAATATAAACTATACTTAAATTATTTATCGTCGTTTGCACTAACACGACTTAAGCTTAACCTTGCTGCGTCGTTTATTCCAACTTCACACATAAGCTGCTTGAGTCAAAAAAGGACAAAAGGCGCATACTGTTGTAATATTGTTGCTATTATTAATTTTTCAATCATCTTTGACAATACTATAATGATATTGGTGCTACTTACAAAATAAAATTATTTCAAAGTTATTTTACATAATAAAATGGAAAAACACATTTAACGTTCTATTTTAAGCACTGTGTACAAATTTGTGTTAAATGTTTTTTGCAGGAAAATTGATGACATGTGTTACACAAATTTGAACTCTTGTTATCTGTTTTTGGACATAAATGGCATCTACCTCTTTTCTTAGATTGTGATACGAATGACTGTTGCTTTTCATGTACTACACCATGAGCGGCTGATTTTATATTTTCTACAACGTCTCTGGCCGGCTTTGCTCTAGGAGCAACTCATGCTCCTTCTTTCAATTTGACATTCTCAAGTTTTCTAAAAATATTCTTCGTTTTTTCCGCAGGTTTTTATTTCTCCATGTTCCATTTATTTTTGTATACCAAACATAGGCATTATAAACCGATATGTCAAGGATATTATAGAAAACTATCAAAGGCCACCGATTTGTTTTCCTCTTCGTAGTGTAACAAGCAACTGCTTTATCCATAGTATCAACCGATCAATTCGTTTTATTGTAGTCCAATACAATTATTGGTTTTTTGGTTTTTCCATCAGAAATTTGTTTTTCGGAGTGTAATGTACTCTGCAATATGACGTTTCTGTTTTTTTCAGGATGGTACGCCACCAAGGTTGTATCAGAAGTAAATGCAAATTTGGAGGTCAATTTGGGTACATTTTTTGTCTGTAATAATTCTAATGGGATAGATCCTTTATTTTTTCTGATAGTACCAGTCATAGTTATCTTACGTTTTAGCAACATTTGTCCCAGTCGGTGAGACGTAAAGAAGTTGTCGCAAGTAAGATTATGACCTTTTAGCCCATGGGATAAATCTAAAACAACTCTCATACCCTGATTTTGCTCTCTTGCATAATACCCAAAATTTAATGCCATACCTTGCCGGCTTATTCGGCATGTACTGCCCAAATGGGCATCTACCTCTGAACCCTACTAATTGTTCGTCGGCTGTAACATTTTCATTTGGATTGAATAATGTTGGCAGAATTTCTACCCAGCTATTCCAAAGTTCTCTGATTGCCGCAAATTTATCACTAGTTCTTCTTTCATTGCGCGTACATTTGTTGTCGAATCTAAGAACTCTTGAAATTTTTTAAAAAAATTCCAAAGACATAGTTGCCCGAAAAATACTCCGACCTTTCTCAGCATGCCACAAACTTTCCGTTGATTCGTTATGAGATTTGAAAACACCAGACAAAATTAATAAACCAAGGTATGCATGTAAGTTTTCCATATCCAAATCTTTCCACTTTTCACCGTAGACTCGACGAGCTTCTAAATTTGTGTTTTCTAAAATTATGTTTTGAATCGAAGGCGTCAAAAATAGAAAAAATGATGATGTTTCGTCTTCTATTCGAGAAATAGCGTATCTAGTAGGTCAAGGTGTTAGAGATATAACATTTATTGTAGGAAATCTTCCCCGTTGCACTAGAGGTTCTAAAGACCATTCAATTGTTTTATCTTTAGACAAAATAGTTGTGGAATTTACGGTTGCATTTTCGGGTTCGCTATCATCTGACTCAAGTTCTTCTGTTCCCGACACGTGATCTTCAAATTCAGAACATTCCTCTTCATCCGATGGTTCCCATCCATCAGAAGAATCTTGAAATTCACATTATTCAGCGTCAGACTCATCAATTGCTTTTTGCATTTCGCTTTGCGTCAAAGCAGGTGAACGTTTGGTTTTCTGAAAATTTATAACTGATTTGTTTTATATGAACAGGCGACATTTACTCGACGAAAATACTGATAGTCGTTACGTCAATCTAAAAAATCTCGTTCAATTTGATTGTAATCATAATTTCCAAACCAACACATTTAAACGCAAAACCCAGGAACCCACTATTCAAAATCAGAAAAAAAATACAATAAAGCCACTTGCCAACAGTCGCATAAAGAAGAACAAAAAGAAGATATTCAACCTTAAGAACTAAATACAGAAGAAGTCTTTTTTAGATCAAATACAAATTTGTTTACAATAATGCATTTAAACGTTCAAGGTTTACAGTATAAGCTTTCAGAGTTAGAAGTATTTATAGAAAACTATAGTTCTGTAGATGTAATATGTATTACCGAACATTAGCTAAGCATGACACAATATGAAAGCATATATCTTTCAGGATACAAGTTAGCAAACTGCTTTTGTAGGAGGAACTACCACGAGGGGGTTCTTTAATATTTGTTAGAGAAAATTTTAATTTTACAGCAGTATCTAAAGTAGTACCTGTAGAGCTGGATTATGAATCATGCATTGTTCGATTGGATGATTATGAAACAATAGTATCTGTATATATAGGGTTCCGCAAAGGAAATTTTCAAATTTTATGGACAAGTTGGAGTATTTGTTAGAGAATTTCAAAATTTGTCGAAGACTAATAATATGCGGCGATTTTAACTTAAACATTTTAGAAAACAATAAAAAAATTGAAAACTATTTGGTATTGCTTCACTCGTATAATTTATATTCAACAATTTGCACTGCTACTAGAATAACTTCTACCAGCTCCACTTGTATAGACAACATCTTAACGAACATGAACAATAAGTTTTATACCATGTTTACTTTAAATATACAAATTGATTTCTCCAGATCACAACGCCCAATTTTTAACTATAGGTACAATAATAAATAATAATATTAAAAATAAACACATTCAATTAATAAGAAAATACAATAATAAAAACGACTTAAAATTTTCAAATCTATTAACCACTGTGAATTGGGATTTTATATTTAACACCAACAATCTTGTAGAATATAAAATGCAACTATTTAATGAAAATGTACAGAAACATTTTTACGAAGCTTATTCCTTTGTTACGAGTCAATTCAACTAACTGTAAAGTGGATTACAAAAGAAATAAAAATCATCAAAACGAAAAGGGGACTATTTATTTGTTTGAAATATTTTCCCAATACAACTCTATATAATTATTACACAAAGTATTGTAGATTGTTAAAATCCATTTGTATAAAAGCCAAAAATTAAACAGTCATAGATGTTTGTCCAAATCAAGTAATGTAGTAAAAACAACATGGCAGATAATAAATAAAGAAATAAATAAATGTAACACTATACACAAAAATATAACACTAAATATAAACGGAACAAGAACCGATCATCCGAATTATTATCAACGCCTCTGTCACATTTGATAAATTGTTGTTTTAGTTGTGGATATTTCCCAAATGAACTCAAGTTTGCAAAAGTGATTCCAATATTTAAAAGAAATCAAAAGACCTCCTTTAATAACTATCGTCCTATATCTATATTACCGTCTCTATCAAAAATTTTTGAATATGTTCTAAAAGAACGACTAACAACTTTTTTTGAAAAACATTGTTATATTTGCAAGAATCAACACGGGTTTAGAAAAAATTACACTTACAGCCCTAACTAATATTTTAGGAGACGTCTATGATTCTCTAAACAAAAATGAATTAGTAGTGAGTATAAATTGTGACCTTTCAAAAGCTTTCGATCTTGTAGATCATAATATCTTGCTTTTAAAATTAGAATACTATGGTGTTAGAGGAAACATTATCAGTTTACGATCTTACCTCTCCGGACGACAACAAGTAGTGCAGATATCCTATGTAAATGACTTTTAATCACATCAAACATATATATTCATCGCCATCTACATGCATCATGGAATTCCACAAGGATCTTTCTAGGTCCATTACTATTTACGATATATTTAAATGATCTTCCTGTAAATATTCCAGCTTTCATCATAATGTATGCAGATGACATCAATGTTAATATTAAATCAAATTCTATAAGTCAACTCATTAAACATCAAACATATAATTAGTACGCTCAATAGTTGGTTTACCGCAAATCACCTTATAAAAATTTTGAAAAACGTATCTTTACCATACCTGACAGCTAAAAATTATGAAATATTTTTAGAAAATACTAGTAAGTTAAATTTAAAAATTACTGAATTGGTAAAATTTATTGGTCTAAACATGCAGACAAACATAACAAAGCTATATTTTGCATTAGACGCTTAAAACCAATATGTGAGGTAAATACACTTAAAATGGTATATTATGCACTTTTGAGTCAGTAGTTTCTTACGGTTTGTTAATTTGGGAAATTGTTCAAAATTAAACCAACTTCTTAAATTACAAAAAGCGGCAATCAAAACTATATTTGGACTAAAAAAAACTGATTCCTGTAGACAAATATTTGTAAGTCATAAAATTATGACTGTATTTAATTTGTACATTTTTCAGTGTTGTTTATATGTTTATAATAATAAAATAAATGTCACAAAAAATGAAGACATTCACAATTATTTTACTCGCAATGACCAGTTACGCCCTAATCAACCTCGCAATGTCAAATATTACGAAAGTTTTATTTACACTTCCATAAAATTTATAACCACCTTCCGACTGACATAAGAATCATTACAAACTCAAGGGAATTTAAAACAGTTTTAAAAATTTTTTTACGAGTACTAGTTTTTATACAATTGCAGGAATATTTACTCAAAGCATAGTTTGTATACTGTGCCATGTTATAGCCATAAATTATTTATGCAGTATTTATATTTATACCATTTTTTGTAAATCTGTATTTGTGTATGTATTTTTATATTCAACGCTTTTGGCATAGAATAAATACTCACTCAGTATAGGTATACTACCGTGCTAAGTAAAAATACCGTAAGTACATTTTTTTTGCAACACGAAATTGCAACTGTCTATTGGTTCCTAGTTTGTTTTGGTGTAATAAAACTAATCATAAGATAGAACATGAGTCAATCAAGGTTAGTTTTTTATTCATTTTACAGTGGCCTAAAATATTTGTCTTCAAATGCTTACACCTGAAAATGGAGATACGGTGTTTTTCTGTAGCACGGCAGTATAGCACAGGAATGTGAAACAAAAAGCGAAAATTATAACTAATTTATATTATAGTGAAACAAAGCATTTTCATACCTTTCGTGACGGTAAAGAAGTTGAAGAGCAGGCTTTCTGAGAATCCATACTGAACACACACGACGCACAGATAAACAACGTGACAGTTACAAATGAAAGATGCAGGGTGCAATATCACAGGCAATATGCAAGTGGACAAACTCCCACCACTTTTATATATTAGTAGGAATACTAAACAAAGTCCCACAACTGCAAGTTTCAACTTGTAATGATATTTACTTATTCGGGACAAAAATAACCCGAACATACAAAGTGTGCAAATTTTTATAACGTGGTTTGAAAAATAATAAAATATATAAAGTGTTAATATGCACATATCAACGTGAAAACAAAGTCTCTAATAGTTATTTATGGTACAAATGTGTGAAGTAAGGGTATTATACCCGAGTTGCGAAGTTTAACACATCCGGGACAAGCGAGTGCATAAAATCCCTTCATACACATGCGTCATATAATGCAATCTTTAAGGGTCTGTAACTAAGCAGGGGTGGCCTATATGAATTTTTGTTATATGAAAGACCCACATTATTTTTCGACAAAGAATCGCCACATTTTCGCATGCTTTTCGCGTTTTCCTTTGTTTTCTAGTTGTTAATCGACAAATATGACAATATCCAACACATTGGATACGTACAGACGCAACCCTATTTGCACGATCGGGTCGTGTAAGTTGACGGCCCACAGTTAACTGTATTGAGCTTCTCGTAAAATTGTTTCCTATTGCTTTCGAAATGTTACTTCCAGTTATAATGGCAGATTTACATAGTTCATTCGCAAGATTTTTGAGATATTTTCTCCTCCGATCAGTTGATCTAAGCTGTGGGTTATGTTCCATGTAGATAATGTACGAAGCTAAACCTGCAATATCAATCATATTGAAGAAAAATGCTAATGGCCAGCGGTTTGTTCGTCGTTTGATTGTATTCTGCCAACATTTTATCCATTACGTCAACACCTCCTTTTGTTTTATTGTAATATGCAATAATTTCAGGTTTAGAAACATCAGTTTTCTCAACTTCTCCCGTCATATGCATCGATGATAAAATAATAACTGATTTATTCCTTTTTTATATGCATTCTTTAGGGTTACAATATTTTTCTAAATTTTTGTTCAAGATCAGCCAAATGTCACGAATAGGTGGTGCAGCCTTATCTGTCTTAAGTCTTACAGCACGAGTGTTTTGATTATCAAATCGTATAAAGCGCAGAAACGTTTTGAATCTATCACGAGACATTGCTGCTCGAATAAGAGGCAATGAATCACATCTCCACATTTCCATAATATGTTCCTTGTTTGATTTGTGAACTCACGCCGCTATAAGGATTCCAAAAAAAGCATTCAATTCTTCTTGGTCAAATGGCTTAAAAACTATTTTACGAGGCTAGCCTTTGCTGAAACCTTGGTAATTTTGCAAACTCTTTGCATTGTAATTGTTTGTTACCTGTTGCCCTTTTCTATTACTTTCACGTAGAATGGTTGGACATATTTCATTAGATATAATTGAAATAAGTCTTTAGGTGTAAATGTCGAAGTTATCGTCACCGCACCAGTTTTTCCTCTCAAAATATTACGACTAATTGTTTGGGTCTTTGGCAATGGGACGTCCTGCCATACAGTGCCATCTTTGCTTGTAAGAAAAGTAGACTTAGAAGAGGTGGCTGGTTCTGTTACTTCTTCATCTGAAAGCACAAAAACTTCTTCATCAGATGAGTCACCCAAAACCGCTTTTAGTTCTTCTTATCTAAGCCTAAAATCAATACACTATTGTTTTATTATCGTCATACTTCTTTGAATTGGTTATTTTACTGTTGATACTGTTGATACTGTTGATATTTTAGTTCATGAATAAAAAATTGCTAAAAATTTTGTGTTTACCCGTTCTTTCGCCTCCGCGTATTTGAATAACTTGATTGAGCTGTGTAATCTGCCGTGCTACTTACACAAACACAATTGCACTATATGATGCATCAAAAAGTCGAGCTTTCTCCGCAGAATGAACTGAAACAGTTATTTACAATAGAGTGTGGAAAGTAGGATTTTACGGAGCGCAGCCTTGCTTGAGAAACGAGCCCGAAGGGCGAGTTTCTCATTAGGTGGAGCGCCGTAAAATCACTTCATCACCAATAAGTAAAAAGAACAAAATTATTTCTACTGATTTTAAGTAGGCTTGGCTGTTTAACCATTTTGACATACACCACCGAATAAATGTCAGTTCATTTGTTTAACTGATGTATAGATGGCAAAAATTAAATGTGCCCTTATTCTGTACATTATCGTGTCAAGTATGGTGTAAAGTAATTTTTTTAAAATCAATTTATCTGATTTTATACTTACCGGACAGTAGCCGTGCTGTGTGTAAAAATCAAGTTTCAAGCCAAGTGTGAACAACTGAAAAATGTGCTTTACAGTTTAGGAGGCCAAAAACGTATTTTACATAAAGGTTAATAATGAAGGAGTAGTTCGGCAAAACGATTTTACTTAATTGTATTAATTTATTGAATCAAAACACTGCTAATTTGATCTTCCGTTCCAGCACCACTACATTCTTTTTTTTTAATATTTGACACTTCTTTGAAGTGTTTAGGTATTTGATTGTTCTGTTATATTTTTTAATAATGAATTTCTTGTAACACGACCATAAAAGGTGAAAAGCAAAATCTGCTCTCTTGTAAAGGTAAATGACATTGCACACAAAATTCAAAATGTAACATCAGTAACACTAAAACACACAAGTTTAAGTAAGATTAAAACCGTTAAGGGCCCGTTGCACTAAACGTTGGTTAAACTACAGTTACAAAACGATAGTTTAAAAATTGAACCCGAGTTAAACTTCGTTTTGTTAAATAGACGTTACACCGCGGCAGATTAGCAGATCAACTAACCAACGTTTAAGAAAGGTTAGCAGTACTCTTTTCCTAATATTTCAATTTGATTTCAAAGTTTACAACCCAAAAAGGTTATGTTTTTGATTTTCTGAAGTTACAGTTTGTGTATAATAGTGAAAATGAGTAAAAGGTGAGCTAATTTTACTTCATTAGAGGAAAGGTTTTGATCAATTCAATAAAAAATATTCTTATGTGTTGGAAAATAAAAAACGGATACGACTTCCAATAAAAATAAAAATCACATGGGAAAAACTCACTACTGAATATAATGCCGGTAAGTTTAATTAATTGCACATTATAACTTTAATTTACACGTTAATTTCAGTGCATTAATGTTTTATTGTAGTTGAACGAGTTTGTCCAAGAGATGTAGTTACCTTATAGGTGAAATGTGACAATCTTAAAAAGAGGTTGAAAAAAAAGATGCCAATCAAAAAGTATATGACACTAGTACTGGAGGAGGCCCGTATGTTAAAGTTAATACAATCGATTATGAGGATGATTTGAGGGAGATAATAGGTTCCCAATTGACAGGAGAGCAACTAATTTGGTGACGATGCACCTGACAATAGTAAGTAACTACAGTCATGTGTTTTATCGACGTTCTATGTAATAAATGTTAAATTTAATGCAATTTGCCAACTTAAACATATTGATTCAGATTGATGAAGTACCTAAGAATATTGAATTAGACAATTTCCTAATGGATACAAGAATAAATATCGATCAAAGTACAGTGGTAAATGCAACAGTAGATGTCAACACCTAGTCGGAAAATATAGATTACTAAATGGGCTTATGAAAAATCTCAAACGGATATTGTCCACGAAACGCAGATCACCGAAAAATTAAATTGCAGCAAGAAGAGCATAATATAAAATTGCAATTTATGAAGGAGAAATGCAACATGCTGATGAATTGCATGCTTTAAAACTTCAACAAATGACTCCACGAATATCAATTAAATAATATCAAATGATTATGTAATTAATGAGTTTTATGATTTTATTGTTACTAAAGTGTACAGTTTAGTTTTTATACAATATAGTCTGCAATCATTAAAGAAAAATTAATTGCACCAACCCTAAGTAATTAATTATCCAAAACCTATTTTTACAAACTGTAAAAAGGTACAAGTCAAGTGAATTTCAAACTAAGCTATCAAAATACCTCAAAAATCGGTCTCTGGAATCATTATTATTGAATTCGTTAGGATCAATTTGATAGAAATTTTGTAATCCAATATTAAGTAATCGTTAGCATCAGGTACAGTTCATTTAGTAAAACAGCAATATTGTGAAGCACTGCAGTTGCTACAATGACTGCTTCTACTGAATCTCTGTGCACCGTATGCCTGTTACAACTATTGGTAACCTGCGTTTCCAAACTCCGTAGCAGCGTTCCACAGTGTTTGTCGTCCTTACTAAGGTTAAATAAATATTGTCCCGCTGTGGTAGGATTGCGTAATTTTGTAATCAGGTATGGCCGAAGTGGGTACCCGTAATCTCCAACCAATACGCTGTCTCCCATTTCTCCCCTTCGAAACTTACCACGAAGCCGAGAATTAATACAAATTGTTGCATCATGGGTACTGCCTTGCATCTTGCAACAATGTTTTGAATTTAGCATCGCAAACAGTCTGCACGTTTATAGAAAAAGAATTCTTTCGATTCCGATATAATTCTGCTTCGTTGCCACCTACGACAAAGAAAGAAAAGATAATGCAGTTTGCATCTGTTTACTATTTTTAATTATATTTTAAGTATTGAAATGTTTTTACTAACCTGGAGACCAGATCCTAATGTGGGTACAGTCAATAGCTCCTATACATTTTGGGAACCTGCTGATCATATAAAAACTTCTAGGCACTTCTTCAAGGTCTTCTTGGTTACTTCGAAAATTTATATACTGGGCTCGCAAAAGAAGCTAGGGCAAAAGTAACCCTTTTCACTATTCTCGAAACTGTGGATTTCTCTAACTCACTAAAATCACCACAAACATTTAAGAAAGATCCTGCTGTGTAGAACCTTAATGTTGTTAGCAGCATCAAAGCTGGGTTTTTTACACTAAAATCCAAAATATACTATGTACGGATACGAAATAACAAAATCTTTAAAATTTGCAAAAATATACAGGGTGTTCCATTTAAAATAAAAATTGAAGGCATTTCCAGTATAATATTAACACAAAATGTACATCGGATGCATTTTGCCTCATTAAACTTACCTGCAAAATTTAAAAGGTATCGTCTGATTCGTTTTAAATATATTCACATCTATACTTTATACCAATCCTGTATATTTATGTATTGTTAATTAGTCACTTAATTTCATATTCCTTTTTTTTAGGATCAATGATTTCTGGTACTAAATAACTAAAATAAAATGTTTTTTACCCAGCAAACCTGAAGACGTCATAGTGTCGTTGTTCGGGCGAAGGTGGTTTTACCTTCGAACTGCTTGGTTGTTAACAATTATTTTTTGTACGAAGTACGGTACTAACTCTAAATCTAAACTTAACGCTTTTAAAACCTTTGGAAGCCAGAGGGGCATCCCCAACAACAACTTAAATTAAACGCCATTGGCCACAAAAAATTACCGCCACGGCACTTGACCAATGGTGCGCTACAGGGTGGCACGGACTGGTACAGACCCGGTAACCGAAGATTGAGGGTTCACAAATATCGCAAAAACAAATTGGCACAAAATAAACATCGGCCGTCAATCTTCCATTGTACAGCCGCAGAAAGCTGGCGCCGTTTTACGGCTCACAAAGGTATTCATTGAAGCGGGCAACTTAATCTCCGGCTACACATTATTGTCACGTACACTGCGCTTGGGAACCAAAGTTGCTTATGACTAATTTATAAAAAAGACAAAAGGTACATCTTAAAATCTACTTAAATCATAAATATAAATGTACAGACAAAACTTGCCGCCCCCCTTGAACTATTTAGTTCAAAAACTAATCAAGCGAAGAATCGTCGTCCAGGGTAAAGGGCACAGCTTCTTCGTACAGCGCTTGCTCTCCTGCAGAGGTCTTCACGGTAGCAACGCGTACAACTCCATCTCTACCGGGATGAATTGCAGTGATACGCCCTAGCGACCACTTAAGCGGTGGGAGATTGTCCTCAGCAATCACCACCAAGGTGCCAATACTTAGGGGATGGGTCTTCCGTGAATGAGCAACACGCGCTGAGTTGGTGGAGGTATTCTTTGGACCACCTCTTCCAAAAATGTTGCTTCAACTGCTGGGCGTGTTCCCAAGCAGATAGGCGGCTAACACTGGTGTTGGTCCAATCAACCTGAGGAAAGCTCGTCAGTGGACCACCAATAAGGAAATGAGCGGGTGTTAGTGGAAGAGTGTCGTTGGGGTCAGAAGAAAGAGGCGAGATGGGGCGAGAATTTAATATCGCTTCAATTTCAATTACATATGTTTCTAACTGATCGTATGTTAATAAGGTGTCACCGACAGTGAGTATTAGGTGTCTTTAAAAACCTTAACCGCGGCCTCCCAGAGCCCACCAAAGTGCGGTGCCCTAGGAGGGGCAAAATGCCAATTTATTTTTTCTTGGTGCAGGTAGCCTTGCATATCGCTTTTATACCCGTCAGAGTTAAGGAGCGCATATAAATCTGCAAGCTCCCGGCTAGCGCCTAGGAAGTTTGTCGCGTTGTCGGAAAATATATCAGTCGACCTTCCACGTCGAGAGAAAAGGCGTTTGAGGCTAGCAATAAATGCCTCTGTCGTGAGGTCGCATACCAACTCGAGGTGCACAGCCTTTGTACACATACAGACATAGACTGCTACGTAAGTCTTTTGTTTTTGACGATTACGACGTCTTCTTTCCTTTATGTACAGGGGCCCACAGTAATCGACTCCGACGCGTAAAAATGGCCGGGTTTGGACCACGCGGTATGGCGGAAGATCGCCCATGGGGTGATCAGCGTGGCGGGCTTGGCTCGAAAGCATTTTTGACATTGGTGAATGATACGGCGGGTAAGGTTGCGACTATTTAGTGGCCAGTAGATTTGACGAACTGAATATAGCGTTGTTTGGGCACCAGCGTGTTTTAGCCGTTCATGTTCTTCCCGGATAATCGTGCGGGTAATGTGATGATGAGCGGGCAATAGCATAGGATGACGCTGCCAGTTAGGTAGGTCAGAGTTGACCAGTCTGCCCCCTACGCGCAGGATGCCCTTGCATCGAGAAAGGGGTTGAGAGGTATTAACCTGCTCTTTTCAGGAGGGAACATCCCTTCCTGAGGGAATCAATTTCAGGCGCAAAGGAGGACATTTGTACCATTTTAACCAGTACATCTCGCGCGGCTATCATTTCAGAGGGCCTTAACCTGTTGAGAATGCGTTCAGGTTCTTTACGTCTCGAGTTATGAAGGTAACGAAGGAGGTACGCAATGATGCGAGTTACCTTGTCAAGTGATTCGTATCTTTCAATCAAATCATAGCCACGCAATTGCAATTTCATACACGCCACGGAGCTAGGAGCATTTGGTTTTAATTCAGGTAGCTCGGTAATTGGTAGAGTGGTCTTTGGCCATGAACTGGGCTGGTCACGCAACCAGGGGGGCATGGTGCCATAGTTTCTCATGCATGAAATTAGAGGAAGTTGACCACGAGATATCAAATCGGCGGGGTTGTTAAATGACGCTACATGGCGCCAATGGCACCCGGCTGATAATCGCTGCACTTCGGCGACACGATTCGCCACAAAGGTCTTTAAGCGATAAGGCGGAGTGTTGATCCAATGCAATGCTATAGTGGAATCAGACCACAAGAAGATGTCATTGGTATTGGTTAACAGGGCTTGTTTAATTTTATTAAAGAGACGAGAGAGTAGAAGAGCGCCGCAGAGCTCTAAACGGGTAGTGATATGGAACTGACGGGGGCAACTCGGGATTTAGAGCAAATTAATCGAACGCAGACCTTGCCTTTTGAATCCATTGAACGCAGATAGAGACAAGCACCGTATGCTCTTTCGCTGGCATCGCAGAAGCCATGAACTTGTACATCGACCGAATCATCCGTGGTGATCCGACGATGGAACCGCAAGGACTCGATTAACGGGAGCTCTTCTAGGTATGCTGACCACGACGTGTGTATCTCCATTGGAACGGATTCGTCCCATGCTGCTCCAGCCTTCCACAACAACTGCATAATAATTTTGGCATATGAAATAACTGGACCCAAGAGACCAAGAGGATCGAATAACTGGGCAATTTGAGATAAAATTGAGCGCTTAGTTAAGACTTTGCTCTGACAAATATATTTACGCTTCCAATGAATGCCTAAGGTTTTGACCGAGGCGTCGGGATTGAGCGACATTTGGGAAATGCTTGGATGCTCGTCGCAACCACGCACTAGAGAAGGGTCATTTGACGCCCACTTTCTCAGGGTGAAACAGCCTCTTTTCGTAAGGTTGTGGAGCTCGTCCCGCAGAGTTTCTGCTTCAAGGCGAGTGTTTGCACCAGTAAGCAGATCGTCCACATAAAAGTCACGTTTTAATGCTACTGCAGCAAGGGGATAGGGTGCGCCTTCATCCTCTGCAAGTTGATGCAAGGTTTGATGGCTAAGTAAGAAGCACAGGCCGTGCCATAGGTGACAGTGTTGAGCACGTATGTATTGAGGTGTTGAGTCGGGTCGCTACGGAAGAGTATCCTTTGATACTTGGTATCGTCAGGGTGCACCAGGATTTGGCGGTACATTTTTCTATATCCGCCGTTAGAACAAATGCATGTGAGCGATAACGAAGAAGGATAAGAAATAGATCGTCTTGGAGCTTAGGGCCGACCCGTAACGTATCATTCAGTGATACTCCAGTGGAGGTTTTAGCAGAACCATCGAATACAACACGAGTTTTGGTTGTTATACTGTCTTGCTTTAGGACAGCGTGGTGTGGAAGATAGAAACCCGGGAATTCGTACTAGAACTACCGGAGGAGGACATATGATTTAAGTCTAAGTACTGCTGTAGAAATTCTAAGTAGTCACTACGACTCGTTTGATTTAAACTAAGGCGCTTCTCGAGCGACTGAAAACGACGCAAAGCGTGGGTATAGGAGTTGCCGAGCTTATATTTATATTCATTAAAGGTAATCTCACCACATAGCGTCCGTTAGGATCTCTGGTGGTATGCGTTTGGTAATGGTGTTGGCACGCCTTTTCATCAGGCGATAAACCTTGGGTAGAAGTGAGCTCTTCTATTTCCCAAAATCGGGTAAGGTTAACATCCTTGCCTTGATTATTTTGTATAAGATGGCAAGATAAATGAAGTTTTTGAAAACAACTACTTAAACTTCCAGCAACTACCCAGCCGAGCTGAGTCTTCTGCAATATGAGATCAGGGTAATTTTTAACTTAATTTGGCCGACGCATAACAATTTATAAAAAGTCCGACGCCTATGAGCGCATCTACAGTACAGGGTTTGCCAAATTCTGGATCAGCCAACACAATATTTTTAGGTATGTCTAACAGAGATGACTCAATGGGAGTTGAAGGCATTGCTTTGCTAATCTGAGGAATTACAAGAAACTCTACGCTTTTACAGAATTTGCTAAAGCGTGATTTTAACATGGCGCGAGAGGCATGTTTGATGTTGGTGCACAAGTCGTCAACCCCGCTGACGGAAATGTTGACTTCGTTAGCTCCAGCTTCAGCAGTTTAGCTGCAGCTTCGGTTATGAAATGGGCTTGCGAGCCGGCGTCCAGAAAGACTCTGCACGTTTTGCTACCCTTGTGCATTAACAATGTCCACTACGGCAGTGGCCAACAACGTTTCGGAGGATACCAGAGCGTGTAAACTAAGGTTGGAATTGGATGAGGGACTATTCGACTGATATTCAGTTGGTGAGCATTTTGCCTTATCAAAATGAAGAAGCGTGTGATGTTTCTGATTACATTTAAGACATCTTCCAGACGCACATTGCGAAGTCTGATGAGTGTTACGTAAACAGTTAATACACAACCCGATCTTTTTGCCGTCTCAAAGCGAGAAACGCTGCTCAATGCCTTGAATTTGGGGCAATAATTAATATGATGGTCCTTGCTTTCACAATGAGGACAACAATTAGAGGAAATAGCTACTGAAAACAATTGCCTTGGCTGAGCAGGAGCCCGGCTATGGGTTTTAGGTAGGTCCGGTTTTGAAGTCGAAGATTGAGTGCGAACACTTTCGAAATGCGCACGCTTGGTTAAAAAAGTAATTAGCTGCTCGATGGTGGGTTTGGAGAAACTACTACTATGTTCCTCCCACCGTTCACGAATGTGATTGGGTAATTTTCGGCGTAAAATAACGACAAGAATGGAGTTCCAGGCCTCAATTGGTTCTCCTAATGTTTTAAGAGCACGCAAATTCTTATGTAAATGATCTACAAAGGCTTGAGTAGAAAAGTCTTTTGAAATCAAGTCGGTGTCAATTAAAGCTTGAATGTATTTTTCGCGTATGAGTTTGCGGTCATCATAGCGCTCTCTTAATAAATTCCAGGCCACGTCATAGTTTTGAGAAGCGATAACGTTAGCTGCCTCACCTATCAAGCAACCTTTCAGATAGAACAATTTTTGATCGGAGTTATGTTATCATCCTCGTGAACTAAAGAAATAAATAAATCATAAAACCCTAACCACGAGTCAAAAGAACCACTGAACGAAGGTAGAGATATGGTGGGTAAACAAGATTTGTTGTCGATAAAATAATTGGGTGGTTGACACATTGTTTGGTCATTAATTAAAATTGGCGGTTCGTTCGAAATAGCGTTTACATTCGTTTGATTTGTATTCGGCGCTAAAGGTTGAGTAGTTTAATCGTTAACTGCCGCGACCTCAGTTGGTGCATGCGGTTGCCTTGTTGGCTTAGGGAAATAAAAGATTATGAGCTACTTTATACGTTTTAAAAAATGTTTCCTCAAAATCAGATTCGTACTGGCGAAGTTGTTCCAAATCTTCATCTAAAAATTCTAACTCTGCTTGAAGAGCAAAGAAATTCTCACGCGTTTTTTCAATTTCGGCGTACCTTTTTCCAGAACGGGAAAGTCTTCTTCGGGGTCAAAATTACTGAGAAAGGTTTCGTAATTGGTAAGTGCGCGCTTGATAGAGCCGCGTTTAATTTTTAAGGATTTAATTTGTTCGGACGACATGCTTAACTCATTAATTAATGAAGAAATCACGTACTAATTGAATTCAATGCGATATTTTCTCGCTTCACGGAGACGGTATTGAATAATTCAATAAAAAGGAAATAATGGTGGTACAACTGACTTACTTGTCACAGTTTGTGGGCGGCTGTTGCTGAAGCCAAGAAGCAGGAGGTGCTGCCAAAGCTGGTGCTTGTTGGTGATTTGGACGGCTGAGATTCCAACGACCTGTCGTCCGGGTGCTCAATGACCCTAGGTGGGATTGACACAATGTTGTGTAGAAACTGAGTCACAATGCTCGCGTAACAATTATGCAATATCGGTAGTTTGTCACTTGCGTACAACGCGTGATTGTTCAACTTAATTGCTGTAAGCAATTACGGTAATACACTCACTTGTGTTGGATGCTGGTTATAATTACAGTACAAATAAGTTAACTCTTATTTGTATATACGGCTCGAAAAGGACCAATGTTCGGGCGAAGGTGGGTTTACCTTCGAACTGCTTGGTTGTTAACAATTATTTTTGTACGAAGTACGGTACTAACTCTAAATCTAAACTTAACGCTTTTAAAACCTTTGGAAGCCAGAGGGCATCCCCAACAACAACTTATATTAAACGCCATTGGCCACAAAAATTACCGCCACGGCACTTGACCAATGGTGCGCTACAGCAGGGTGGCACGGACTGGTACAGACCCGGTAACCGAAGATTGAGGGTTCACAAATATCGCAAAACAAATTGGCACAAAATAAACATCGGCCGTCAATCTTCCATTGTACAGCCGCAGAAAGCTGGCGCCGTTTTACGGCTCACAAAGGTATTCATTGAAGCGGGCAACTTAATCTCCGGCTACACATTATTGTCACGTATACTGCGCTTGGGAACCAAAGTTGCTTATGACTAATTTATAAAAAGACAAAAGGTACATCTTAAAATCTACTTAAATCATAAATATAAATGTACAGACAAAACAGTCGTCAATTGAAAATCACTTTCGGACGTGTTAGACGTGTCTTCCTTATGTACGGAAGACGGTAAAATGTCACATCATTTTGACGTCAGTTTTATGAGGTCGTTGTGATGTCTCTAAAGACCGTCAGTAGACGTCAGCAGAAGGTTAAAATACTATAATAATGTCAGATTATGTACGTCATAATAATTGCTTTAGTTGACGAATTTATTACTTTTAGGCAATTCATAAAAATGCTAAGGAAATGTACCAAATAGTATATTAAATGTAAGGTTTTCCATAAAATATTAATTTTATAAAGGGTGTTAAAAAAACTGGTCTGGGATGACCATGTACGTAATTGGAATTATGCAACTCTTCATTACAAAGTCGTATAAAAATTATTAAATATAAAGAAAATTCCTTGGCCTTTAACCCAGTTTTTTACTACTCGTTGGTATCAGTGTAAGCATTTAAATATATCCTAAATATGATAACATTTCACTTATTATTAAATTATACGATACTACACAGTATGTAATATTGGAATAGAGACGAAAATATCATACATAGTTTTGCGACATCTAGTGTCGACTCGTTTTAGAGATCGCATACGCAAATTGTTCGCATTAAGCAAGTTTGTCGACAGGTATGTAAAAGCAGTTACATAAGTCGATCCTTCGATAATTATAGCAAACATAAGTGTTAGCAAAAATAAAAATCTCGAATCGCCTGCTGTAAGTTCGCAAGAGGTTGTACAATAGCAAACAAACACTGAGAATCACTCGACAGCTGTTTCGTCCTTTTGGGATTCTTCAGGAGTGAGAGAACTCGAGTGTAAGTTTACTATTGTACAAATGCGTGCTGTCAACTATATTCCCTACTGGAGGGTACATCATATTCATATCATTATGTGCCAATTGCCGTACATGTCCGACAAATTAGATACTTCGAAGATACTAACTTCTTCTGACTTCATTGGATAACGATAAAAGGATTCTTTACTTAAAAATTTTCAACCAATGATGAAATTGTCTATCGTTTCATTGTGTTTACATTGGATTATGTTATATATTTTCACTGTTATATATTCCCTGATAAGAGACAGTAAGCGTTAGCTGTACTATAGCTATGCACTGATAAATTAAATTTTTAAACGAATCTTTTTAAATTGTTTAATGTCACTATTAAAATTTGAAAAAACTGGTTCAGAGTAATGTTCAAAAAAGCATTTGATTTCAAAATCGTAGCAAATGTTACAGAAAAAGAAATTATTTCTTCTTTTAAGGGATGTTTTGTTGATCTAATAACTCTTTTAATTTACCGAGAAAAGTTTTCAAATGGGAAGCTGGAAGGATATATCAAGAACCGCCGTTTTTTCTCTACATGGTCAGCTAATTGAAAAATTAAATGCTATTTT